>LPNX010082208.1:581223-599845 GCA_001517045.1 Pseudotsuga menziesii | reverse complement strand
TATATATATATATATATATATATATATATATATATACAGACAGAATTTTTATTCTAATGTTTTTGCTTCAAATGGGAAATGTATTTACATGAGTTTTTATATGTCCTAACTGTTTATTTATAATGTTATGAACCATGTTTGACTTTCTTGCTATGAATGAGCAATACACCAGTCTAGGATATAATTTGCCAATGAATCAACAACTGCATTTTCTGCCCTAGGGATATGCCTATAAGTAATGAATTGAAATGACCTTTCTAATAAATGTCCCCTCTGATAGAGTGGAGTAGTATAGGGTTTCATATGTTGTAAAACTGGTTTAAATGACAAACCACCAATTGCGAGTCCATGAATACTAACAAGTCACGAATGTCTTGGGATGCAACCTCAGTCAAGAGACCTATGACTGCTTCATACTCAATGATATTGTTGGTATTAGGACCAATACAAACTGCTCCTGAACTCACTAGATCGTGTGTAGGGGAATATAGAAGCCAAGCAAATGAAGCAAGGTTCAGGGTATGGTGGCAAGCACCATCGGCAAAGCCATAAAAAGCCATCTGATCTGCATGACCAAAACATGGTATAAATAGTCTAGACATTAAACTCAAAACCATATTGAAAGTACCAAAACAAATTGAAAAGTCAAATAATGTACATATATACAAGGTACCATACATGAATGATCTAGGCATAGTACCTCTTCAGGTACAACCCATTGTGAGGTTTCCCGAAGGGGATTCCATCATAATCCATGAGCTCATAGGCCCCTTTTTCTAAAACCTTGGAAATGATAAAAGGACCATACCACATTGATTCAAAATTCCCTTTTCCTAGCTTATCATGTCTATGATCATAAGGAAGGACTAGGTCACCTTCATTAAACATGCGAGGTTCGACAGATTTATCGTATTGCGCCTTGATGCGTTTCTTGTGTGCCTATTAACTAAGGCAACATCTCGTCTAGTTTTGTCAAGGTTGGTTAAATATAAAAACCTTTATTCCTTGGTAGAAGTATTAGGGAGAAGTTCAACACCAAGGTTCAAAGACAGAATCTGACAATAAATAGGTAGGACAGCTTCTAGTTCGTATACTAATTGAAAAGGTGTAAAACCAGTTGTTTTTTTCACAAAAGTTCTATAAGCCCAAAGAGTCGAGAAGAGAGTCTGGCACCAGTTGGATTTGTGATCACCAACCATCCGATGTAGCATAGTTTTAAAAATTTTGTTAATGGCCTCAACTTGACCATTAGCTTGCAGATAATAGGGGGTTAAGTTTTCATGGCGAAAACCCAACTTAGCACTTAATTCTACCATCATCTGATTCCAGAAATGTGATCTGTGATCAGTGACAATAGACGGAGGAAATCCAAACCTAGCTATTACATGGTTAAAAAGAAAGAGGGAAGCAGTCTTACCATCCTCTGCATATGTAGGCATGGCCTTTTCCCACTCGGTGAAATAATACACGGCTACTATGATGTAACCATGCCCCCTGACTGAGGTAGGATTACAATGCATGAAATATATCCCCCATTTGGAGAAAGGGAAAACGACAATGATGGGGTGTAATGGAGCAGGGTGGGTGCGCTTTTTCAGGTAAAAGTGTTGACAAGGTGGGAATTTCTTAACAGCCTCATGACAATATTTAAAAATAGAAGGCCAGAAATAGCCAGTGCGTAGGATTTTCTGAGCTGTACCCATCCCAGAAAGATGACCTCCATATTCTCATAAATGGCAGTCATTAAGAACTTGTTCATCCTTGTCATGGGTGAGGCATCCTCAGATAATGGTATCTATACCACGTCTATACAAGGTATCATTGAGGATAAGATAGTACTTTGCGTGGTGATGAATGTGACGATGATCCTCACGAGATATAGTAGGTTGAAAACACCGTGTTTGGAGATAAATGATTAAATATCCATACCACGGGTCAGTTGTGCTTATTAGGAACAAAAATTCATCCAGTAATGATTCACTGGGCTCAGAATCTGTTAAAGCATAGGGAAGATCACACATTAGCTCAGAAAAAACTAATGACTTCTTTGAAGTAGCTTTGGAAAAATCAAGATCAAACTACTGTAGGATAACAATCCATTGGGAGTATTTTCCCCCTAGCACCTGACGTGTCAAAATGTAGTACAGATGGTTTTGGTTTGCGAGTACAGTAGTGGTGCGAAGTAGGATGTAGTGATGAAATTTTTGGATAGCAATGACCATAGCCAATGCTAGCTTCTCCACACGTGAGTATCGAGTTTCAGAATCTAGAATATTCTTACTGGTGTAATAAATCACATGTTCTAGGCTGTTCTGGTCCTCTTGAGCTAAAACCATTCCGATAGTATTAGTAGAGGTAGTAACATACAATATAAATCCTTCAAGTAATCCGGGGGGTGTATGATGGGTGAATGAGTCAGAGCATGTTTGAGATTATCGAAGGCGCGCTGGGCCTAGTCAACCCAGAAGAATGGAGTGTCCTTCTTAAGGAGACGCATATAATCGTACGTTTTCTCAGCAAAGTTATAAACAAAATGACGAAGAATGTTTTCCTTCCCTTGCAAAATTTAGAGTTCAAATAGGTTGGTTGGGGTAGGTAAAGTGAGTATTGCAACAACCTTTAAGGGATCAATCCAAATACCATCTTTGGAAACTACAAATCCTAAGAGACGTCCCGTCTCAATGAAAAAAACACATTTGTGTGGGTTCAATCGTATCTTGTAATGGCGACACCTCAGAAAAATGTCTCTAAGATGCCAAGGATGGTCTTCCCATAACTGTGAGTGTGCAAGGAGATGATCGATGTAAGGCTCCACAATATTCTTAATTTCGTGAAATGCATAGGACATGGCACACTGGAATGTGGCCCCAACGTTCTTAAGGCCAAAAGGTAACTTCTTGTAGGCAAAGGTTCCCCATGGGAATATAAATGTTGT
The DNA here is from genome assembly GCA_001517045.1 of Pseudotsuga menziesii. Taxonomy (NCBI): domain Eukaryota; kingdom Viridiplantae; phylum Streptophyta; class Pinopsida; order Pinales; family Pinaceae; genus Pseudotsuga; species Pseudotsuga menziesii. The sequence continues at coordinate 596,910 of LPNX010082208.1, read as the reverse complement.
CTTATGCTGATTAGCAGGAAATATCCCAATATGATTGTAGCCATAAAAACCATCCATAAATGAGAAGATGACACTCCCAGCACAGTTATCGATAATCTGATCGATGTGTGGAGTTGGAAAGTTGTCCTTGGGACAAGATTTTTCAGATCTCAGAAATCGATACAGACTTGAATAGTTCCCTGCTTTTTGTTCATAGGAACAATATTCGATACCCATTCCATCAGGGGTACATGATAGATAAATCCTATCTTAAGAAGTTTTTCGACTTCGGCTTTGATAGCTGTAGCCTTTCGTGGATGGACTTGTCTCAATTTCTGCCTAACCAGTTTGGCTGTAGGATAGGTTTTGATCTCGTGGACTACAATGGAGGAATCTATCCCAGGAATTTCTTCATAGGACCAGGGAAAATATCTCAGAATTCTTTAAAAACTTGCTTTATACTCTTTAGTTTCAGCTATTGAACAATTCTTCCCTATGTGAACATGTTCAATAGTTCCATACTTGACTGATATGTCGATTGGAACCATTTTGGTAATGTTGCATAAATTTCCTTTAGACTCAGAATCTTGCAACAAGACAGGTGTTTGCGGATCGTCGACAATATCAGTATCCAAGAGAGATACAAAATTATTATTTGCCAAAATGGTATTGGGGAGGAATGAAGATCTATGATGGTGATCCTCCCATATGAATGTATTGTATTCATAATCTCTATAATAGACTCCTCCGATGAGAAAGTCTGCGAGAGATAATATAGAATAGGAAGTGAAGGTTATAACCAGTAGGGCAGGTGGTAAGGATCCGAGGCCACCAGATGAAGATCATCCATAGGAACATCAGAAACAGATTGGATGGCATCATAAATTACTTCATGCAATCTAAGGGAGGATGTCTAAACAATTTGTTTACCCTTAGGATCATAATTAAATGAAGAGATCATATTGACTATTGTCATTTCTGTGCTAGAAGTGGGTGACGGAAACACGTCTATGAGGGTGGAGTATTTAAACATACCTACCCCAATCGACTGGTAAGGAGGAGGGGAATGACCTAGAAAAGGGATATTATTCGTCGTAGGATTGGTAACATCCGACGTACACAAATCAAGTTGATCAATTGTCACAATTTTTCCCAAATGCAAAAACTGGAGGGTTCTAAATACCGTTGAAGTGACAACGGTCATAGCATAAAACTAGTTTCTTCCTATGAGAAGATTGTAGTCTAACGGGGAATCCACTACTTCCACTTGAATGGAAATAGTTTTCCCCCCTAGCTCAACTGAAAGAGTTGGCATGAGACCATAGGGCTGGAAAACTCTTCCCTCAAAGGATTTTAGTGTTGTTGGAGATTTTACAAGCTTAGGAGAGCCAATGGCTTTCCAACAGGACAAAGACAAAACATAGGTTGAAGCACCTTCATCTAGAATAGTCCTGAAGACATTTTTCCCAACTAATCTAGTTATGACTTGAAAATCCAGTTGGTGGGGTAATCTAGGTTTAAGGTTCTTCGGATTGAAATGAATCAGATTCATGTCACTCAGGTCTGTAGCTCCCAAAGTGGTTAACAAGTTTTTGCATTGTGAAGGACAGCTTTGGAGCACTTCTAAGGTAGAAATCACACATGGTGCTTGAGCTAGGTCTTCTATGACATTATAAAACTGTGCAGCTCAGGTGTTAGGGTTAAAAACAACTTTCCTAAGAGTACTCTTGGGTGGACGCAAAATCATGTCAAGATTAGGCTTCTCGATTGTTAAGGGACCATTAGACGAGGATGCGGGAGAACCAGTAGAAGGAGCTTTATCAGGAGAAGGTTTCTCAATTTTTTTCTCCTCTGGTTTGTCATATGACTGACATCAAGTTGTTATATTAATAGTATCCGATGACATCATTCGAATTTCCTTTGTGGAACTAGAATTTCCCTGGTTAGACATGTGGTCTACCAATTGTTGCTGAGAAGGAGAAGGATCAGTGAGAACTGCTAGTGCGGGGTTACTCTTTAAAAATTTATTGATTTCATCACGTCGAGGACACTCTTTCATGAAATGATCACCACCACACGATAGGCAGGGATACTTAGCTTTCCTTTTTCCTTTATTGTCATTCTCCATGGCCATAGGTTTGGGGTTTTCCTGTTGGTTTCCGGGTTTCTTGTTTTTACCTTTTCCTTTCTTCTTATTATCGGATGATTGCATAATTTGAATAGCATTCACCTCAGTGGAAACCATAGGGTTGGAAGGAGTAGTAGTGGAAGGATTGGATTGTTTGGCAGCTTTTACCATTGACAGGGGATAGATTGAATCAATAACTCCATCAACAGGAGTTTTTGCAGGTGGCTTATTTGGGTCAGTGCTGGGTCGAGGAGCTTGAGGAATGGGGTCATACAAAGTTCCAGACTAGGAATAGACCAAGTCTAGATACTACATGTGACTAATGGCTTGCTCTTCAGTAACAACACCCCCTTAGACACATCTTGGGCAATGGGTGGAAACAAAGATTTCGTGAACCAATCAGCCAAAAGTTGGTTTGGGATAGGAGCTTTAATGAGCCTTCTCTGCCTTCTCCATTCATGAATATAATATGAAATGTGTGTAGAGGTGTTTTGATGCAGAGAGGTTAAAAGGTCTGTACCCATTTCGTATCGGATGGCTAGCTAAAAGTGTGTGAGGAAAACAGTTTCCAAGGCACTAAAATCCATGAACAAGTGTCGTGGAAGTTCGATATACCACTTCGCAGTCGTGCCAGTCAAAGTGCACTGGAAGAGTCTTAATCAAATAGAATCATCCATCAAGGAATTCAACGAACACCATAGATGGAAAGTCATAACATGATTTTTAGGATCATCTCCTTGCTTACCATCGAATTTTGGAATATCCAATGGTAACTTGACTGGAATGGGAGGCCATGAAGCATTGTGTTGGATGGGGTGATTGATCAAATTGGACAAATTAGGAAATACCAAAGTTGTTAGGAAAGGTAATTAACGATTTGGTTCAACATACTAGTAATATTGATAAGGAATGTAACCACTAGTAGGATCGTAAGTGGACTGATACACAGGCTGCCGAAAAGGCTGATAAGATGATGAACCTCTAGAAGATGGACCTCCAGGGTTAGGGTCGCTAGGACCACCAGGGATATTAGGAGGATTAGGAGGAGGACTTCCAGGACCTCCGGGACCACCGAGACCACTAGGACCATCGGGACCACCAGGGGGAGGACCGCCAGGACCTCCAGGACCACCAAGACCCCCAAAACCACTAGGAGGAGAACCACCAGGCCCCCCAGAAACATCAAGAGGAGGACCACCAGAGCCTCCAGGACAACCGGGAGGAGGACCACCAAGACCCATGGGACCACCAGGAGGAGGACCATCAGGACCCCCAGGACCACAAGGAGGAGGACCACCAAGACCCCTGGGACCACCAGGAGGAGGACCATCAGGACCCCTGGCACCTCCAACTGTATGAATAGGTATCCCCCCCATAGCTGGCATGTAGGACCAGTTGGGTTGCCCCCATGGAGTAAAAGTATTTCCAGGATAGGGAATTCCAGGGTATGACATGCCTATAGGGGTAGGTTGGTAATTCATATTTCCTACAGGTACTGGATTTTCTAGGTAACCATACCCCCAGGAATTCTGAATAATGACAGGTTGTGCCCCTAAGGGTTGGCCTGAACTCAATGGAGGGTTCACTATATTCATAGGAGGAACATAAACTGTGGATTTTCCTACGGTAGAGTTTTTTCTATTCACGATAGTCCCATTAGTGGGTAACGTAGGTCGTGCCAGGGGTTTCCCCCCAGCGCTAGAAGGTACTGACACTAGTGGAACTGAAGGTTTCTTACTAGCCACAGTGAGCACTGGATGACTCAAGAAATACCTAGAACTTACTGCAGCAGGGGAATAATTAGAGGTCGGACCTAGATTGTAAGAAGTCTCACCATGTACTGGACGACCTTTAGAAGAAGGTTTAGCTTCAGATAGGGGCCAAGGGTCCGTATTATAGGGGAGAAGAGCCGACATAGGTTCTTTACGAGGTATGGGGGTTTCCAATATCAAATATAATCTTAGCATTCTTTCTTGAAAATCATGAGCATGGTGAATGGAATATTGGATTTGTATATATTCTTCTTCACCTGGTGAAGATTGTTTAGGAGAGGACCTATTTACCCCAAATGAGGAAATGGCTTGCCCCATGGAAGTTCTCCAAAACAAAGCATCTGGCCCATATTCATATGGAACAGGGCTTTCGGTATGACCTTCCACATATGGATGAAAGGAAATATCATCTATAGGAGGTTGTTGAGCAAGGGATTTGTATAAGAAGTGAATTGGTCTCCACTTTCTACAACTATATTCTCCTCCACCTAGGAAGTAGTTGCAGCTCCTTGGATAGTAGCTTCCATTGGACCTTCTCCTGTAACGGGAGGAAAGTCGGGTGGTAAGCCCTGTGTTATTTTGGACCGTCTCATAGCTAGATTGCATAGTTCCTAATCTAATCTAGGGTTTCAAAGCTAAGAAAAAACACACCAAAACTTTCTCCTACTCAAGCTACAGGCCAACAAGCAAATTCAAATGATAGGATGAACTCAAATGGTCGGTCTCTCACCAGGATTGTCAAGTAGGTGAAACTTGTGATATACCACAAGGGTACATGCGTAGTAATCTACCTGAATGTTATTTTCGGTGTATTGTTGTTATACACCTGAATGGCACCTCTCCATCTGAGTGCCGACATCCCTCATGTTGGCACACAAAAGGACACTTATGGGTAGAGGTTTGCCCAAAACACTATAGATTGGCTTGTCATGAAATACATGTTTCCTCTATCCATCTAGTCATTTTGCCATTTTTTCCTATGTTGAGATGTATTCGCGACTATCCTTTTATACAACTCATGCATCATTCGCGAGTCTCCTTCGTAGCAAGTCGCAAATCCATGTATTCACGGGTTGCGCTTATACATAGTCACGAATCATTTGCGGGTTGCTCTACTATATACCTACGAATGTGTCTCTTCACATTTAAATATAAAACACGTGCTAATGGGTGATTAGTTAACTCATTTAACTTAAATCCTTTAACTGCTACAACTTCCCCAACCTTTGAGAATTGCCTTATTTCACCCATATAAATACAGGCCTTGGGGAGGGTGTTGATGAATTACACTTGGAGAGCAAAGTTATGCTGGTGGAGTTTATACAGAAGTCTTTGGAGCAGTGGAACTCAGAATCCTTTGGTAGTAGAGGAGTCCTTGTCTCAGGCGTTGGGTTGTATCTGAACTCTTTCCATTATTGATAATAAAGAGATTACTTCTTCCATATGTGTTTCATGTGTATTGGTTTGATAAATGTTTATGCTTATGCATCTTATATGTGATTTATCTAACCTGCTTATACATATATGAATCATCTTGTATCTGGAAAAGTGTTTCTTGACAGGTGAAAGAGGAGCAATATTGAAGACTTTGGAAGTGGAATAGAGAAGAAGAAGATTAGCAAGGATCGACCTTCGTTTAACAAGTAAGTCCTTTTAATCTTCCTTTTTCTTATTCTGCACTTTAGAAGTCAATTGTCTGCAAGTAATTGAGTATGTTGGTAACCCCAGACCTTAGGTTATTAGGTGTGTAATCCTATACAATAGAAATGGTGACTCCGCTGGGGAGCCCGGACTGCTGTAGGTTGTTTTTTGTCCTCCTGACCAGTTTTGCTTGTGAGTCTGTTTGTGATTTGTTATCCTATTTCAATACTTGCTTCAACATTTGAAATTCTTGGGTTTTTTCTTGATTTTTTGAGAAAAAATTTATACCCATTCATGGGTTGTCTTTCTAGACAGTTGCGAATACTGGTTTTCATTCGCGGGTTGTAATACTAGATAGTCGCGAGTCACTTGCGAGTTGCTCCTAGTGACAGTCGCGAATACTCCTAGAAGTGGGGATTTTTAAGATAAGTTTTGCTTGTTCTTTTCTTTGTTTGGTTCCTGTTTCTGAGTGGTATTTCTTTAAGAATGCTGTGTAGTGGGTCTGAATACTGTTGGTGATCACATTTATTTGATTTTTTGGAAGCTCTTGAGTCTTTTTGCTTGGTTTGTTTATTGCTTGCATACTGAAGTGTTTTGGCCTGTTTGGGTTGTGGGTTAAAGTGTCATAGTCCAGATCAGTGATCAGGGTGTTGGGCTTTGTTTTTCTAGTCTGTCTTCTGACAGTGGCTAGTTGTCACTTGCCTTTGTAAGTCTGCAGTGATTCTTTGTCATTGGTAGCACCCAAGGTAGGGTTCCTAGCCTCCCTTTGTTGGTGGTCTTTTGGGTCCTGTCAGTCTGTTTGCTTTAGTTTGTTACTTTTATACAGTTTATAAGTGTCAAGTTTGCTCAAGCATAGTGCGTTGTAGATGCATAGTAGAGTTTTGATTATTTTTAAAAAGTGAAAAGAAAACATAGTTAAAGCTTTTGCATTGTGATTTTTGCATAAGTAGTGTTTATTTCAATTTAAAAATATTATATCAAAAAATACAAAAACATAGGCTTAGTTTCTTTCATCGTAGCTTTCAATTCATCAATACATATTTGCAAAAATTAAAAAAGAAGTTTGTTTTTATAATGGAAATTTTGCTTTGAATACACCTTTACTTTCATTTATTTCTTGTTTGAGTCAAAACACCATACAATATATCACTCCATTTCCTCTTGAGTAAAGAACAACCCTTTAAAATGAACACATAAATTAAAATTTATTAGTAAGTTTTTGTTTTAGGGGCCTTTCACCTACTAGCTTAGGCTAGACTTGTGGGATAGGAAGTGCAAACTTCCCACAAGTTATAAAATCAAACATAGTGGACCTTTCTTTAGGGAAATCCTTGACTCTATCACTGTATCTGGGAAGCTCCTCTCAAACGGGAGTTAAGCAATAGGCCGCATGGAGGCTTGGACAGAGGAGATAACCCTCCGAATCCTTGTCAAAACGTAACCCAGGACTTTTACGCATCTGGGGATTCTGTCCTAGATAGAGTTTCGGGCTCAGCTACCCTGCCCATGCGTATGAGTTTGGCTGACGACTGTCCCCCCAGACTGTTGGTATTTCCAAGGTAGCCTTTAGTCTATTGTCTTTTTAGGGTTCATACCTAGGTAAATCGGAAGGCTATTTCTGGTTCACCTTGAACGGGCTTGGAAGGTAACCCTTGTTGAAAGTGTAGGAGGGCGGTGGGTGATTCCTCCGCTTGTGCCTAAGAACCACTTCAAGGACGCCAAGTAATCGTTCATTAGCTTTCTTCGGGAAAGTATATCATTTACCCTGGTTTGATTGCTTGAGGCTCTAGGAACTTTTTAGTGTATGCTCTATGGTTTTGCCTGTGTTTAGTTGGCCTTAGGGTGTGATTTGTTAAACTTTTAATTCTGGAGGACCAACCTATTAGAAGGTCAAGAAGGTTGAGAAACCTTTCTCCTATCACTGCATTGGAGCCTCCACCTTTACCTCAAAGGCAGAGATTAGACATAGAGGGTTCATTTGAACTTGTAAGAATAAGTGAGACTCTTGGTGAACCAGAATTCATTGCTAACCATTTCAATCTTGGCACAGTTGAGATAGAAGAATTGCAGACTGACGAGTTTGCAAGAAATTTTAACTCCCCCTTGACTGATTTAAACGATCCTGTGATCATTCAGGTTAGACCTTTTGATTCACCAGTGCTAGGTGTCCCTGTGGGTAGAGTCATGTCTTCTGTGGAAGAAAGTTCTTTTGTGTTTACCTCAACCCTTTCGGTTGAAGGAGTACTACCTCCCCCGGTAAGTGCCCCTAGATCTAGTTTGCCTTCTACACCTTTGACTCCAGTGATCCGGGTGGTTCAACCACCGGTTCACTCCAACATAGGAGGTACTTCTGGTGACATGATTGCTGGGATCCCCAGTATACCTACCATTCCTTCTTCCTTCCCTTACACTACCTAGAGTGGTCCGGTAGGATCCTCGGCTTATGTCCAAGGATTTCCTTGGAATGGGGGGCACATTCCCCCATCCAGTCCATACGTAGGTCCATCTCCTTCATATGTAGGAGTGCAGTTTGGGAGCAACACCTCTTGCGGGCAGAGCTTCCAAACCCCTATTTTGGTCCCATACACGAGCTCTCCCTTTTCGTTGTTTAGCGGAGGGATACCTGCTCCAGTCTTTCAGACCCCCGCTTCTATGGGGACGGCCCGAACCACTTACACTACACCTCACACACAAAATCCTGTGGATTACGGATGGAATCCATTTCAAAGCAACCTTCCCACTTCACAACCGGTGGCTGGGGGAAACCCCACTTTTACCCATGGGCATTCGGGGGAAGGTCCCTCAAATCCCCAAGTTGGCACCTTTACTACCCTGGTTAGGCCCAAACTTCCTTTCTTGGCAACTTTAAACTTGCTAGATTTGTCAAAATTGATGAATGACCTGGTGAGGCATGACCCCTTGTGGCCACCTGTTCCCACCAAATTGCCATCGGACATCCTTAAGTTCGAAGGTAAAGCTGGTGAAGATCCTGGGGCACATGCCACCACTTTTCACTTATGGTGTTCTTCCAATTCGTTGAATGAGGACTCAATTAGATTGAGGCTATTCCAGAGGACCTTGATGGGTACGGCGGAAAAATGGTATATTGAATTGCCTTCTGCTGCCTTTAGTAGTTTCTGGGATTTGGCTAGTGCTTTCCTTAGCCACTTTCAGCTTCCGGTTCGATACGATTTCAGAACAGACTTGTTGTCTACTTTTAGACAAAACAAGGCTACCCACATCTCGGATCATATCCAAGAGTGGAGGAGGCGAAAGAGCCTTCTCAAAGCCACCATTCCTCCTGAGTTTCTATTAGAATGGTTCCTTAAATCACTGTTGCCATACATTTCTAAGGATGTTTCCACATCAGGAGTAACGAATGAAGAAGAAGCCATACTCAGGGACCAGCTGTTAGACTTGATTTATTCACAGTCTGGGATCTTGTATGAGATCATCCCTGAGGCACCGAGGCCTTCGCACGAAGCGGAGAAGCCTAATCCTGGACCCCATGCCGATGGTGTGGTTGGGTCTGTCAACTCTCCCACCGTAGAGTATTTAACTAAGAAACTTCACCAGTTGTCTGTCAAACAGTCTACGGTGGAGGCAGCAAAGGCTGCCCCCTCTCCCCAGCATGCAAATGTATTTCCTCAAACCTCTTAGAAGGGCAATCAGCAGCCCGGTGGGAAGAAGAAGAAAGGTAAGAAGGGAGAGGGAAATCAAAACGAGCCAAAGCCCGTGAAAAATACTAATGGGGGCAAAAAGAAAAGAAGAAGGTCAAGTTCCCTTGTAAGTTGTGCCAAGAGGACCACCTTACTCACCTTTGTCCCCTTATGGATCAAGCCCAGAAGCTGCTCAAAGCTCAACAACCGGCTATCTTGAAGGATCCTTTTCCCCAAGGACAGAACTCTGCTTCAGCTTCTAATGTAGAAGGGGGCACTCAAACTACCCCTGAACCTAATTATATCAACATGGTTCGATCTTTGACTTTGTTGCAAACCGAGAACAAAAACTATGAGAATGAGACTCTTGAGAAGGGTAAAGCTGTAGGTGAACCTTCCAACCCTGTCACAATAGAGAAACCTGCCGAAACTATGCCGAAGATACCGAAAGGTGTTTTCAAGAAGACCTTGCATAACCCCAATGCTAGGGCTGCTTCAAACTACTCAGTGGTTGAATATTTAGCTCAAACCCCATGTGCAATGTCAGCTTTAGAGGTGTTACAAAGTTATCCTGCCCAGCGAGATGCTCTCTTAGCAGCTTTAGGTAGCATGGATTCTTCGAGTCTCATGGCGAAAATCAATTTGTCTGATGTCAAAATTCGCCTGCCTTACCATGTAGCCCTATCAATAGATGTCGTCCATGGTGGTAATACCATTGGAAGGGCAGTTGTTGATGAGGGATCCTCTACATTTGTTATGTCCTTGGCCTGCTGGAAAGCTCTTGGATCCCCAGAGCTAGTCCCATCAAACACTTTACTTACTGCTTTCGATGGAAGATCCTTCCGTCCTCATGGTATCCTGCCAGCTTTTGAGATTAAGTTAGCAGGCAAAGCAGTGTCTGTTGAATTTGAAGTGATTGATGCTCCGTTGGACTACAATTTGCTTCTAGGAAGGAATTGGACTTATGCAATGTCTGCTATTGCATCGGTTGTTCTTCGTGTCGTGTTTTTTCCACATGAGGGCAAGTTGGTTACTGTTGACCAACTTGATTTTACCCGAAAAGGCTGTTTAGATTCTAAGGAATCCACTGTGCCATTGGTTGATCAGGCCAAACCTGCTGCATAGAGCTTGGGAGTTGGAATGTACACATCATTGATGGGCACATTTGACCTTCCAGCCCCGGTGAACTACATTGGTTCTACTATTGTGGGAAATTCCATCACTACTGTTGGCAATAGGAATGATCCTTGGGTCCTCCCAACTCTCCATGAACCAAAAGTGCCCTTATCGGCAGTGGAGGTAGCTTATCAAGCCATCACTCAAGCTGCTGCTGATCCCATTCCAGATCCTCTATCAGTCTCAGATGATCTGGAAGAAGTCTATTTTCCTGCATGGGCGGAAAACTCTTCACATTCCATAGATTGCTTAGATACCGTTTTACCTTTCGATGAAGCTATTCTGGAAGTTATGAGTGGACGTGATAAGATTTGTGAGGATCTTCATCATCGATCCTATTTTATTCCAGATCTAAGCAAGATAGAAAACCAAGAGTTTAAAGTGAGACTATCAAACGATATTGAGGTACCTATCAACCCTTTGCCTAGGGAAGGGGTGTTTGCTGAGGGGAATATGGCAAACATTTCCGCCACTATACCTATCAATATCTCTGTGAACCCAGATGTCGTGGAAAACATCTATATAGGTGCAAATTGCTCTCCGGAGGAGATTGCCATCTACACTGCCCTTTTCAAGGAATTCCGTGATATCTTTTCCTGGTCATATGAGGAGATGCCAGGCATTGATCAATCTATTGTTCAACATGAAATCCGAACCTATCCTGATGCTAAGCCGGTTCGACAGAAATTAAGACTCGTGAACCCGCGTAAAGCGGTGGTTGTGAAGGCATAAGTTGAAAAGTTGTTGAAAGCTGGTTTTATATCTCCCATAGCTTTGACTGAATGGGTATCCAACCCTGTTCCTGTTGATAAAAAGCAATGGACTATTCACGTTTGTATAGACTTTAGATACCTCAATAAAGCCTGTCCTAAGGACAATTACCCCACACCATTTATTGACCAGATCATAGATGCATGTGCGGGGAGTGAGGTGTTTTCGTTTATGGATGGTTTCTCTGGCTATAATCAAATCCAAATCAAACTGGAATACCAACATAAAACTGCTTTCATTTGCCCTTGGGGTACATTTGCGTATAGAAAAATGCCCTTTGGATTGAAAAATGCCGGGGCTACCTTTCAACGAGCCATGAAATTTTCTTTTCACGACATAAAAGCCATTGTCGAACCATAGGCTTGATGATCTGCCTGCACATTCTCGCAAGAGGGTCCAACATCCAGATCATTTGAGGTTATTTTTTGAAAGATGCAGATACTATAAAATTCGCTTGAATCCCCACAAGTGTGTTTTCTGTGTCGATTCAGGAAGATTACTCGGATTCATCGTATCTAGTAGAGGCATCCAGGTGGATCCATTGAAAGTTGAGGCCATTGTAAATCTTCCTCCTCCTTGTTCTCTCAAGCAACTTCAAAGCCTGCAAGGAAAGTCCAACTTTCTTCGACGTTTTATCGTTAATTATGCCAAGATCACTAAAGGTTTCATGCGCTTGCTCAAACAAGACACTCCTTTTGTATGGGATGAAACCGCACAACTTGTGTTCGAGGCATTGAAAAAAGCTTTGTTGTCAGCTCCTTTATTACATCCACCAGATTATTCTAGGGATTTTATATTATATCTGGCCGCGTCGGAGTCGACCATTGGGGTAGTACTAGTCCAGGAGGACGATAAAATCGTTGAGCATGTCGTTTATTATCTTAGCCGTACTTTGGCCGGAGTTGAGCTTAGATACTCCCACGTCGAGAATTTAGCCTTAGCAGCTGTTTATACTGTGCAGAGGTTGCGCCACTACATTTTAGTGAGGACCACCATAGTAGTGGCAGATGTGAATCCGTTCCAATATGTTTTATCACGACGGATTGTTGGGGGAAAATTTAACAAGTGGATAGTCATTCTTCTGTAGAAATTCATGCCAGCAATAGATTAATTTTACCCACAACAATTATCAATTGATCATGCAAAATTGCTAACAATGGAGACTGAATATGGAGCTGTAACACAAAATTATATTAACTGAGTGTACAATAGCCAACCCTATAATAACATAGGTTGCTGAATATATACAATAAATCAAGAGATCGAATGCATAAGGAGGCATCCAAAACTAGCATAAAGCAGGCTTACCCAAAATAGGCAAATCCCCCATAGGTGTAAAAAGTTGATCCCAAATCTGTCATGAGGCTCACGAATTGGCAAGGGCTCATGGGCAAGCTAATGAGTGGTGGAATGGCAGCTCATACATGCTTTTTCATGGAGGAAAGAGTGGAGGATGAAAGGGGTAAAAAACAAGTTCACCTCACCTAGTCTTGCTTTCCTATGTGCCTTAAAACACTGAAAAAGCAGGCAATAAAGCAGAAAAAGCAGAAGGGCGCCAGGAATAAAGAAGATTTTATTCCTAAGGCTTTCCCAAGTGCTACATGAGTCAAATATGGCAAGTTTGACCTCTATGGATAGGCAATTAGCAACTTGAACTTGGTGGGACTCATGAACTAGGAGAATAAGACAAAAATAAATGAATTAATGTCTAAGTGGGTAATACTATGGGTTTGATTATTCTAACACCCCCCCTTAAGCCTGAATTTATGAGTAACAAATAAAAAATATAGGGCCTAGCAACAAGGCTTAGTCACCCTTTACATACTGCAATGTCCATACAACCAAGGAAAGAGGCAAAACCAACTTGGGAAAATCCTCCCTTAAACATGGACTGTAAAACAAAATTGTAGAATCTTGTCTCCACTCATGCCTTTATAGCATGATCAGCAATCCCCAGCAGTGAGTTGAGATTGCTGAAGGTCTTCTCACAAAATTCTTTGGTGAAGGTATCAGCTACTTGTTCTGAAGATGAATAGAAGAGTAGGTGAATGGTGCCATCATGCACAAGCTCTCTGATGTAGTGCATGTGAATCTCAATGTGTCTGGTTCTCTGCTTCTGAACTGGATCTTTGCAGATTCGAATGGTACTCTGGTTATCACAGTAGATGGTATTTGAGTACTCAGGTTTGAAACCACACTCTCCAAGTAAACCCTGCAACCATAAACACTGAGTTGCTACATTAACAACTCCTCTGTACTCAGCTTCTGTAGATGAGAGTGCAATGGCACTCTGTTTCTTGCTTGACCAGCTGATTGGCCCTTCTGCAGGCATGAACACATACCCTGAAGTGGAATTTCTATCTGTGCTATCACTTGCCCAATCACTGTCAGTAAATCCAATCAAATCAAGATCAGATTTTGCTCTATAGAAGATCCCATGTGTCCTTGTTCCCTGAACAAAGTTAAGGATCCTTTTGGCTGATTTCCAATGGATCTCATGAGGCTGATCCATGAATCTAGAAGCCACACTTACTGCATAAAAAATATCAGGTCGAGTATGTGTCAAATACAATAAACATCCAATCAATTGTCTATACAGTGTATTGTTTACCATCGGTGGAGAATCATCTTCCTCCAGCTTTACTCCTGAAAGGAAGGGAGTTTTGCTTTCTTTGCAGTCTTGCATTCTGAATTTGATCAGCAAATCCAAGGCATACTTGGATTGGTGCACCTTTATTCCAGCTTTGGTTTGAGCAATCTCAAGCCCTAGAAATTGACTTAAGAGCCCCAAATCTGTCATGGAGAAGGCTTGGTTCATAGCTCCTTTTAAGGAAGCAATCTCATCATGTGAGCTTCCTGTAATGAGGAGGTCATCAACATATAACACAATGATCATTAATGAACTATTAACAGACTTCAAATAGACATTTGGATCTGATTTGCATCGAACAAAATTCAGAGATAGCAAGAAGCTATCTATCTTGGCATACCAAGCCCTGGGGGCTTGCTTTAGCCCATACAATGACTTTCTCAACCTGGACACAAGAGAAGGGTTAGTAGAAAAACCTTGAGGCTGCTACATATATATCTCCTCAATGAGATCTCCATTTAGAAAGGCACATTTTACATCCATGTGATGTACCTCCCATTTCCTTGAGGCTGCAATGGCTAGAGCTAGCCTGATGGAGTCCATTTTTTCCACTGGGGCAAAGGTCTCATTGTAATCGATGCCATGAACCTGTGAGTAGCCTTTAGCTACCAATATAGCCTTGTACTTTAGTGGTGAACCATCAGCAGCAAATTTGGTCTTATAGTCCCACTTACACTGTACTAGTTTTCTCCCTCGAGGAAGATCCACTAGCTCCCATGTGTTGCTCTTCTGGAGTGAACTGAACTCCTCCTTCATGGAATCTTTCCATCTTGGATCTCCTGCTACTTCTTCATATGTTTGAGGATCAAACTCCACCATCAAATAGCATTTTTCAGCAAACATAGGATCCTTCATGCACAGACCACTCTCAAATTGAGATCTAGTCCTCCTTGGGTCATTGGGATCCCCAGCTAGCTCACCTGCTGCATGTAGTGTTTTGGCTGCCCATTTAGGACTTGTGGGGATTTTTGGGTCTGCAATAAACTCATCTCCATCAGAAAAATCAGAATCAGCATGTTCAACAAACTCTTTACTTACTTCTTGAGGTTCAGGTGGTGAAGAGGCTTCACCAATTTCCACTTCTGCAAGGGGTTCTTCTTCAAACTGAACACACCTTTCAATGAAGGATTTGTTTGTGCTCAATTTTATCAACTTGTACCCTTTTGAATCTTCAGAGTATCCAACAAAAATACACTCTTATCTTTGGGGCTGCAAATCCTTCCTCTTCTCTGTCGGGATTCTAGCCCATGCCTTTGAGCCAAAAATCCTGAAATGGGTAAAATCTGGCTTGTGCCCACTCCATGCTTCGAAAGGAGTCATGAAATCAAGATGTTTGTGAGGCACCTTATTCTGAATATAGGCTGCATAGTTGATAGATTTGTCCCAATACTTTGGTGGCAAAGTTTTGGCCTCCATCATGCATGTTGCCATCTCCTTCAGTGATGTATTCTTCCTCTCAGCAACACCATTTTGCTATGGTGTGTAGGGGATAGAATACTGCATCTGAATACCTGCATCTACATAATAGTTAATAAACTCAGACTTGACATACTCACCACCATTTTCAGATCTGAGGACCTTGAGTTTCCTTCCACACTGGTTTTCAACCAAAGCCTTAAAGACTTTGAATAGGCCAAAAACTCCAGACTTGTGTTTCATGAAGTGAACCCAACAATACCTGGAAAAATCATCAATAAAGGTCAATGCATATTTGGCCTGACTCATGGACATATGAGGGAATGGGCCAGCAACATCACTTTGAATCAGCTCAAGGGGTTCATAGGTTCTCTCATGACTAGCTTTCTCAAACTTATGCTCTGGGTGTTTTCCTAGGATGCAGCCTTGGCAGACTCCTTTGGAAAATTTTATCTTGGGCAGCCCTATGACCATTTCTTTCTCACTAAGATCAGT
>LPNX010082208.1:569605-580547 GCA_001517045.1 Pseudotsuga menziesii | reverse complement strand
AGATGGAAAAGGAGGTCTCGGGAAATACTGAGACATAGGAGGCCATAGGCCTCATCTCTCCGATTGTGCCATTTGATCTTCTCTACAGCTGCATTGGGCTCTACTTCTGTTGCCATAGTCACCTTGTAGAGGCCTTTCGCTCTCAACAAGATCTCCATCTCTGCTTTCCATTCAAAATAGTTGAAGGGAGTCAAGATAGTTTTCTGTGAATCCATAGCTTTAGAAAATCTGTCCCGGCTGTCAGTAGAAGGCTCCCAGTCTTGATGTCGAACCTGCAAAAGAATTTTTGAAGGAGAGTAACAACCTACAATGGCTCTGATACCATGTAGAAATTCAGGCCAGCAATAGATTAATTTTACCCACAACAATTATCAATTGATCATGCAAAATTGCTAACAATGGAGACTGAATATGGAGCTGTAACACAAAATTATATTAACTGAGTGTACAATAGCCAACCCTGTAATAACATAGGTTGCTGAATATATAGAATACATCAAGAGATCAAATGCATAAGGAGGCATCCAAAACTAGCATAAAGCAGGCTTACCCAAAATAGGCAAATCTCCCATAGGTGTAAAAAGCCGATCCCAAATCTGTCATGAGGCTCATGAATTGGCAAGGGTGCATGGGAAAGCTAATGAGTGGTGGAATGGAAGCTCATACATTCTTTTCATGGAGGAAAGAGTGGAGGATGAAAGGGGCAAAGAACAAGTTCACCTCACCTAGTCTTGCTTTCCTATGTGCCTTAAAACACTGAAAAAGCAGGAAATAAAGCAGAAAAAGAAGAAGGGTGCCTAGGAGGCCAGGAATAAAGCAGATTTGATTCCTAAGGCTTTCCCAACCGCTACATGAGTCAAAGATAGCAATTTTGACCTCTATGGATAGGCAATTAGCAACTTGAACATGGTAGGACTCATGAACTAGGAAAATAAGACAAAAATAAATGAATTAATGTCTAAGTGGGTAATACTATGGGTTTGATTATTCTAACATCTTCAGGAGTTTGACTTGGATTTTCAATCCGCTAAGTCTAAGAAGTCCTTAGTTTTTGCTGAGCTAATAGCATAATTTCCCACTGAAGAAAATGTAGCGGTGGAAAATGACTCATTCCCAGATGAGCACATCTTCCTCATATCCACCTATGATCCTTGGTACGGGGATATTCTTATATATCTCCAGAGTTTGAAGTATCCTGCCGCTTACTCTAGGGAGGAACGACATAAGTTACGCCTTCATGCCAAGAACTACCTCATTATAGGAGATACATTATATCGACGAGGGGTAGATTCTGTCTTGCATCGTTGCCTTACTCATGAGGAAGCAGAGATTGTCCTAAATGATTCTCATAGTGGAGCATGTGGGGGTCATTTATCTGGGTTAGCAACGGCCCAGAAGATATTGCGTGCTGGTTATTTCTGGCCCACGATATTTAAAGATTATGTGGAAGCCATGAAGCACTGTCATTCATGTTAGCTTTACACCAGAAAAATGCGGTCGCATCCTGCTCCGTTATTTCCTGTTGTCTCGGTATGACCCTTCATGAAATGGGGGATTGACTGCATGACATGCAACCCAGTCTCGGCTGGGGGGCACAAATACATCATTGTCACTGTTGACTATTTTATGAAATGGGCAGAGGCAATGCCTACTTTCAAAGACAACAAGGAAACAACAACTTTCTTTGTTTTCAATCAAATTATTGCAAGGTTTGGTATTCCCAAAGTGATTGTCACTGACCATGGCAGTCATTTTCAAAATAACATGATGACGGAATTGACTACAATGCTCGGATTTAGACAAGAACACTCTTCTCCATACTATCCGCAAGCAAATGGTCAGGTTGATGCTGTAAACAAGACTTTGAAAACTATCCTTAAATGGATAATTGATGTAGCCCGTTCTAATTGGCACATCATGTTATATCCTGCTCTTTGGGCCTACAGAACTAATTTTAAGACTGCCACGGGTTATTCACCTTTCCAACTCGTTCACGGGGTGGAAGCATTTACTCCAATTGAATGTGAAATCCCGTCCTTGAAGATAGCCATTCATGTGTTACCTGATACGGCTGAGCTTGAAGAACGTCTAGTACATCTAGAACAACTTGATGAGCAACGTAGAGATGTGTTGACTTCCAATCAGGCTCATAAAAATAGGGTTAAATCTCAATATGATAAAACGGTCAAACCTAGGGTTTTCTCTGAAGGGGAACTTGTCTTGCTTTGGGACCAAGATAAATAACCCTTGGGGGCAGGAAAATTCAAGGCTATGTGGTTAGGACCCTATGTCGTGTCCAAAGTATTGAGTAAAGGTGCATATGAATTAGTGGATTATGATGGAAATAAGCTGCCTGAGCCTAGAAATGGGCTCTGCCTGAAGAAGTACTATGCTTAGGCTTAGCACTTTTTCTGTATTTTTATTGTATGTATTTTATGTACAATAGGTTGTCAGTTTTTTTTTTTATATTATCTGCTGGATGTTGCAGATGTCTTCCGAAATGTATGTAGGTTTCGCTGATGGCACCAGTCGTCACACTTGTAACCTAGCTTCGGTAGCATGGGTTATCTATTCTCCCACAGGACAGCTTGTTGCCGCTGGTGGCGCTTGTCGAGGTCCTACTTCTAATAATGTTGCTGAGTATAGGGCTGTAATTGAGCTCCTATGGGATGCTTTGTCATGTGGCATCACCCAGCTTGAGGTCTGTTTGGATTCTCAGTTGGTAGTTTCCCAGCTCAATCGAGCTTATCAGGTACGAAATCCTACCTTGTTACGTCAGTTCATGCAAATTCGTGTTGGAGCAGGATCCCGCAGCTACAGAAGAAGCTGCTAATTTTGGCGGAAAGAGAGAAGTTTAGTGGAAAAAGGACAGGGCAGAGCTACGATGGTGTAGCATGTTTCCAGCTGGAAAGCAGAGCCGGAAACCATGACTTTTGGGATAGAAAAGTCAAGGAGGCAACGGTACTAGAGCGGCCGAGAGAAGAAAGCTCAACCACTGCATTGAAGGCAGCGGCGGAAGACAGGAGGGATCAGCGACCCTCATAAAGAATAAGGAGCAACGAGGCTCAGGCATTGAAGGCGAAGGACAGAAAGAGAAGCGGTGCATAGTACCCATGGTCAGTACCGGGAAGCATGGAAGACTGCAGAGAGCTGCGGTGTGACGGGAAGCGGCTACCTCAAGGACAGAGAGGACCGACTGTCACTATTTAGGGTATGGGTTTACTGTTGGGACAGGCCCACAGTGTTGTAATGGCACGAACTTCGGGCTGCCTATAAAATCTTGCATTTTTGTATTGTAAAGGGTTGGTTGGGTAGCTAATCAATCAGTAGATAGTCGATCAGTTGATAGTCTTAAAGATTCAGGAATCAGTCAGACAGACTGCGTTGTAACGATCCAGACACATAGTCGTCTGTGAGTCATTTGAGTCTGTATGTAATCATTTGCAGAGAGAACAGAGAGGGAAGGGATATAGAGAGAAGATCAGAGATCTAGGAGAAGCTTTGCGCTGCAATTGTAGTGCAACAAACTGTGCTAACTTCCCTCGAGATATATAATAGAAGCACAGTTTGGTGGACATAGCTCCCAGCCCGGGGGTGAACCACGTTAAATATGCGTGTTATGTGTTGAATGGATGTGATTGTATTTGCTTATTGTTACTAGTTATTATGCATGTTATGATAGTGTCAGTAGACGAATGTATGTATTGTTTCGTTCATAATATTGTAAAAGGCTAAGGATAAGTCGAAGTATTGCAGTAGGTTGTTTAAGGACTCTTTCACGTCTGTCACTAATTACCAGTTACTCACAATAGACTTCTAAGAAGCAGAGTGTCGCACATCGGCGCAATCAACGTTAAGAGCGTAAAGTCACGGTGATAAGATATCGCAGAGAGGTGATATCGCATCGGCAGAGGAGCTGCGATGCGAGATACTGCGAGCTGAGGGCTTAGCGTTGAGGAGTGGATGAGTGTTCCGTGGTGCGCAGGGATGCGGTAAGGATTGGAATGTTGTGAGTAGTGGAAGTTGCACGACGCAAGAGGAAACCGAGCGACCTGTGCAGGGTTAAGCATCGCACGGGCGAAAGTGCTGCGAGTAGAAGGGGGCGTGCGGTGCGCAGAGCTAGTCGACCTAGTGGCGCACAGGGGTAAGGAGAAGGAAGTAGGATGCGCAGAACCTGGTCCAAGACACTTGAGTCTTGGCCTAACCATTAGATTCACTTCGGGTGAGACTTCAGATTGCTTTGCGGTCTGTTGCCGAAAGGGCCAGTGAGTTTGGGGTGTTGTTGATTAATTATAGTAAACCCGGGTCTGCCATGCAATCAACAAATGGTTCCATTGCCAGTTTAAACGACTGGGATTCCATGTTCTGTTGGCATCCTACGCGAGAAGAATTTCACCAGTGGCTGGATTCAGACTTAACGGAGTTCGCCAAGAAAGAGAACAGAAGTCCGAGACTAAGCACAGAGGCCTGGCTAGAGAAGCACATCGCTTCAGACATACATGCTATATTTTTTGTAACTTACGGAAACGAGCTTTTCGATTGGTTATCCAAGTTGACAGATAACAACACCTTCAAGAAGAAGAGAAACATCGTCTGGACACCGGAGCTGATTCAGACCCTACAAAACCTTGACAACCCGATTACGAGAGTAGTGGACTTCTGGCTCACCAGTGTGCTAGAAGGCTATGTTACAGAGTTTGCAGTTGACCAAAGAAAGAGCTTCAGCGCAGCCGAACGATACTTCTTCAAAGGATATCGCGGTAAGTACCTAAGATCTCTAAACTTGTCCCTTAAGATGCTGTTATATGAAAAAGGAACAATGGATCTAGTCTCAGATGAATAAGTTAAGCTAGTAATGTCACAAGAGTTCGAAAGTGATTTTGATGACATTGGACGGACACGGAGTGGAAAGAAGTATAAAGTAGCATCTAGTTCTGATATATTTGAAGACAGTTCAAACAGTACTAGACAGCAGAGCCCTAACACCACTAAGGAACCAGAGGGGGGTATCCCTTACCACCGCTATACTCCACAAAAGCAGATAGGGACTCAGATTAATCCCATAGGCACTCCATCTAGTAGCTCACAGTCAGTACCTACTCCCGTTACAGCACCGTCACCTACACCACTGAGTGGTAGTACTCCAGTCAGTCAGAACCCACCACAAAGACATAGAATGGGAGACGACATGAAGCTACCTATCTTTAAAGGTACAGGACCTGAAGATCCGGAACAACATTGGTTCCTATGCGAAGCTATGTGGACCATTAAGACAATCAACGATGATAACCTTAAACTTGTACAGTTGGTTACCACGCTCAGAGACAGAGCCTTGACATGGTACATAAAGTATACTACACTACCTAAAACGCTCGCCCAGGTCAAGAACGCCATGATTAAAGAGTTCAAGAAACCTAAATCTGAGTCTCAGTGCATTACAGAGCTTAAGGATATTAAACAGCTACCATCAGAGTCAGTATGGGATTTTGACCAGAAATTCAAAGCTCTTATCGACCAAGTAAGTTTCGACTTTGCACCAGAGCAGCATAAAGAATGGTTTATCGCAGCACTGCTCCCTCATATCAGAATGCCACTAATGCAACATAAACTCACTACTCAATATGAAGCACTGGAGATGGCAATGAAACTAGAGGCTTCACCTTTAGCAGAAACCAGTACAGGGATGACAACTCTACAGACCCAGTTGGCCAACCTCACCTTACAGATACACGAACTTAAAAAAGGGAAAGAGGCTATGCAAGACATATGGTGCATAAAGTGCAGAGAACAGGGCCACAGTAAAGATAACTGTCCAGTCTTTGCAGAATATTTAGCGTCAGGGGCTCCTAACCCCTTACCACGAACATGAGGGCCATGGTGTGAAATATGTAGAACTCAAGGACATCCGCCTCAGCAATGCCCCTTGCTTCAAAAGTATGTCCAGACACCCAAAAATCTCTACTGTATTTTCTGTAAATCCGTCGGGCATGATCCACAAGATTGCCGAGCATATGATCTCCTGTCAGAAAGAACACAGGATGTATACAGAGTCCAAGCAGACGCACAGGGTCTAGCAACAGGAACACAGCCGGCTCAGCCGTACGGAGGCCGAGGAGGAGGCTTCGCAAGAGAGGGAGGTTTTGGTCAAGGTCGTGGACCAGTCACTTGTTATAATTGTGGAATTGTCGGACACTATGCTAGGGACTGCCAGAACGCCACTACTACTTGTAATTACTGCAAATCTTACGATCATACCATAGAAGAGTGTCCCATCTTGATAGCTAAGATCAGAGATCCTAAGCCAGTTGCACACCAGAACATCCAGCTCATTGCTGCTGAACCTAAGGAACCAGAACCAGCAGTTAACATTGTAACACGGAGTGGTGTCTCCACCAGTGGCACATCGCAGGAGACCGGACAAAACACAAGTCAGGAGTGGGTGCGCAGAGCTCCTACTAAAGCAACTGCACTCAACCTACAACGGAATAAGGAGACCTTTCACGAGGCTAAGGCTTCCTTTGAGGAAACTCCACTAGCAGGACCACAGGTACCGCTGTTTAGGGGCGTACCGCAGCAAGTACCTTGTAGCAATAACCCTGAGCAGGCACAGCAGGCTACCACATCCGGAAGATGTGACGAGGAGGAATCGACAGGAAGTATACAAGCCTTCCTACACAGTTGCTTGAAAATCCTGAGAAATGATAAAGCTGTTGGTGAGCTACAGCGTATGATAGACCAATGTCAGCAACCCTCTCTCTCGGACAGTGCACACCGCGCTGTCCATAATATTACAAGACATGCAAGGACAGGAAGAGAGACGAAATTCACAGCCCAGATTGGTGACTTCGAAATGGATGAGGTTGTCTTAGACCTAGGATCAGAAGTGAACGTTCTAACCAAGCAAACGTGGGAACATATGGGTAGTCCTCAACTAGCCCTATCACCTATCCACCTACGACTAGCTAATCAGCAGCGAGTATCACCATTGGGTCGATTATCGCAGGTGCCAGTTGATATTGACGGAGTTTGTACTTTCGTGGACTTCGAGGTCATAGAAATCATTGGTGACAGTCGACCATATCCAGCATTACTGAGTATTGATTGGGCAATTGGCAGCAAAGCTGTCATTGACCTAAAGAAAAGACAAATGACCTTTGAGGATGCGCGGATCCGGGTCATCGCACCGTTAGATCCTTACCAAGGACCTAGATATATCGAACCTATCCGAGCAGAGGACGAGGCACATAATATGGAGAGTCTCTACCAGATGACAGCAAACCAGAATGACTATATCAATCCCACTGCAGAGGGGCACATTAGTTGGCAATGCGATAGTTCATGTGCATCGGATTCGGATGTTGGTCTAGAAAACTGGCAGAACAGACTCTATGAAGTATCATCACGCAGATGTGCGTTTATAAGTAAGTCACTGCGATGGATTGGTGCCGAGATCGCTGAAACTCCATCATATCATGGCTTGGCAGACATCCAAGATTTTCTCGAACAATTTGAGCAACAAACTACCCCTGAACAGAGGATCGCAGCTATGGACCTTGCAGTTAGAGCCACACCTGCAAGATGGTGGTATGCGCATAAAGAAAACATTGCATCATGGGATAACATCAAAAGACTGATGGCAATCAGATTTTCCGACGACAGAAGGTATGCTCAATGCAAATACACAGGAGAAACTGACCCCAGGGTACACATTCAGACATGTGAACAGAACTAGTCGAATATTCCAGAGGATGAATGGGTTCACAGATTCATTCACACATTGGACACAGTTCCAAGAAATTGGTATACAGAGACCGAGCTGCGCAAGGGAACAACCACATGGTCACTTATGACAGACAGCTTCCTACTCACCTTTGCATTTGAATCAGAACATCCAAGTGTTGCCCAGGCCCTAGATATCATCAAGACAAAGATTTTTGAGGACCACACTATCTCAGTACCAGTCCAACCTAAGTGGACTATCCAGCTAGAAGAGGCATTGGAATGCTATAACTTCACATCAGAATCCGAGGAAGCGGACGAGGATCCTTGCAATACCAACATTCCAGAATCAGAAGGCACTCGCGAAGTGGAGGGACCACAGCTAGAAGTTCCAGCGATCACCGAACCCATCAAGATTAAAAAGGTCAATATTGGCACAAACGAAGAACCTAAGTTTGCCTCTATTGGAGATTACTGGAATGATGAAACAGTTGGACAGATTGCAGACCTGCTACATGATTATCAAGACCTATTTCCCACCAAGTTCATGGAGATGAAAGGAATAGTTGGAGACTTGGGAGTCATGAGGATACCACTAAAAGAGGATGCCAGACCAGTTAAGCAGCGCCCATACAGATTGAACCCGCGATACAAAGAAAAGGTCAAGGATGAAATTGATAAAATGTTAGCAGCAGGCATCATTGAACCAGTAGAGGAAAGCGAATGGGTTAGCCCTATGGTAGTGCAAGAGAAGAAGACGAAAGGGGACATAAGGATCTGTGTTGATCTGCGAAAACTCAACGATGCATCACTTCATGATCCATTTCCAACACCGTTCACGGACGAAGTATTAGACAACGTGGGAGGACAAGAGGTCTACTCCTTCACCGACGGGTTTTCAGGCTATCACCAGATCAGAATACACCCAGAAGATCGATCCAAGACTACATTTGCAATAGAATGGGGCTCGTTCCAGTATACGGTAATGCCCTTTGGTCTTAAGAATGCACCAGCTATATTTTCTAGAGTAGTAGTTGCTGTATTTAAAGAATACATTCATAAATTCTTGGAAGTATATTTTGATGATTGGACTGTATTTGGGTTAATCAATAAGCACATAGGCGATCTAAGACTGATGTTAGAAAAATGTAGGCAGTACCAGATCTCTCTAAACTTGAAAAAATGTATATTTTGTGCACCATTTGGTATCTTGTTGGGTCACATTGTTTGCAGACAAGGCTTGATGGTAGACCCCGCCAAGATAGCTATCATTGTAAACCTTCCAGCACCTAATTCAGTCAAGCAACTACGGACAGTACTTGGTCATACCGGCTACTACAGAAAGTTCATCAAGGGCTACGCAAAGATTACAGCGCCGATGGAGAAACTGCTAAAAAAGGATGTAAAATTCCTATGGAACGAGGAATGCCAGAAGAGCCTAGACATACTTAAGGAGAAGATGGTTACAGCACCCATCCTAGTATTTTCGGATTGGACTAAGCCTTTCCATGTACATGTGGATGCCTCTGGCGTCGCACTAGGAGTCGTCTTAACCCAGCCAGGAGAAGGGGACCTTGACCATCCCATTGCATATGCCAGCAGAAAGTTATCCACAGCAGAAAAGAACTACACCACAACAGAAAGGGAGGGTCTAGCTATGGTATATGCGCTGCAGAAGTTCAGGCACTATCTACTGGGCGCCTCATTTAAAATGTTTACTGACCATTCCGCATTAAAGTACCTAGTCAATAAACCAGTGTTAGGGGGGAGAATCTGCAGATGGTTACTCCTCTTCCAGGAGTACAACTTTGAAATCGTTGTAAAACCAGGCAGACTAAACGCAGGACCCGATCATCTGTCATGACTAGACTCAGGAGAAGAGCCCAGTAACCTCGAAGACAATCTGCCAGACGCGCCGTTGTTTTCCATACAGATTGCCGACGAGTACTATGCCGCCATTATGCACTTCCTCACCACAGGAGTAGCACCTGACGACTTTACTAAACAACAAAAGAAGCAGTTGGTTGTTAAGGCAGGAGACTTCACCCTCATTGCAGGATGTCTATACAAGTTAGGCCCGGATGAAGTTCTGCGCAGATGTGTGATGCCACATGAGAAAGACACTATTATCAAAGAGGCTCATTCAGGAACCACAGGAGGACATTACGCAGGAAAACCGACTGCGCAGAAAATCCTAGACGTAGGCTTGTGGTGGCCCACACTGCATAAAGACACAAAGGAATTCTGCAGATGCTGCGATATCTGCCAAAGGGTAGGAAAACCCTCGCGCCGCGATGAAATGCCGCTTCGACCGCAGGTCACACTGCAAGCATTCGACAAATGGGCTATTGATTTTGTGGGACCAATCAACCCACCCGGAAAGTGCACAGGTGCGAGATACATCATCACTGGAATAGAATACCTTACCAGATGGGCAGAGGCCAAGGCAGTGAGAAATTGTGATGCCGCTACAGCTGCCCAGTTCCTTTTTGAAAAAATCATCAGCATGTTTGGATGCCCAGTAATTTTGATGAGTGACCAAGGGACACACTTCCTGAACAACACTATTGAGGCATTGACAGAAGAATTCCAGATTCAGCACTATAAGAGCACTCCCTACCACCCAAAAGCTAATGGAACGGTGGAGGCCTTCAATAAGATTTTAGAAAATGCTCTTACGAAGATCTGCAATAACCAAAGGAACGACTGGGACCTCAGAGTTAATGCTGTGCTGTGGGCATACAGGACCACATGCAAGAAACTTACGGGACACACACCTTTCAGCTTGGTATATGGCCAGGAGGCTGTTATGCCTATGGAGTATATTCTTCCTAGCTTAAGAGTCGCTCAAATTACTGGGATGACTGATATAGCCACGGTAGAGGAACGGTTAGCACAACTGCTTACCTTGGAAGAGGACAGGTTTATAGCCGGATTCCATCAGATAGTGCAAAAAGTACGAGAAAAAGCATGGCATGATAGACACATCAAGAATAAGACTTTCCATATCGGAGACCTAGTGCTCCTATATGACAGCAAATTCCTGAAGTTTCCAGGGAAGTTCAAAACACATTGGCTGGGGCCATATCAGATACAGCAAGTCACAAAAGGAGGTGCTGTTCAACTCAGTCAGTTGAACGGGGAGCTTCTTCCCACATGGATCAATGGCAGTAGGATTAAGCTCTACAGTGACACCCCCCCACCTCCCCATCCTAGCATGAAT
>LPNX010082208.1:550871-568022 GCA_001517045.1 Pseudotsuga menziesii | reverse complement strand
AGTGTTGTAATGGCACGACCTTCGGGCTGCCTATAAAATCTTGCATTTTTGTATTGTAAATGGTTGGTTGGGTAGCTAATCAATCAGTAGATAGTCGATCAGTTGATAGTCTTAGAGATTCAGGAATCAGTCAGACAGACTGCGTTGTAACGATCCAGACACATAGTCGTCCGTGAGTCATTTGAGTCTGTATGTAATCATTTGCAGAGAGAACAGAGAGGGAAGGGATATAGAGAGAAGATCAGAGATCTAGGAGAAGCTTTGCGCTGCAATTGTAGTGCAACAAACTGTGCTAACTTCCCTCGAGATATATAATAGAAGCACAGTTTGGTGGACGTAGCTCCCAGCCCGGGGGTGAACCACGTTAAATCTGCGTGTTATGTGTTGAATGGATGTGATTGTATTTTCTTATTGTTACTAGTTATTATGCATGTTATGATAGTGTCAGTAGACGAATGTATGTATTGTTTCGTTCATAATATTGTAAAAGGCTAAGGATAAGTCGAAGTATTGCAGTAGGTTGTTTAAGGACTCTTTCACGTCTGTCACTAATTACCAGTTACTCACAATAGACTTCTGAGAAGCAGAGTGTCACACATCGGCGAAATCAACGTTAAGAGCGTAAAGTCGCAGTGATAAGATATCGCAGAGAGGCGATATCGCATCAGCAGAGGAGCTGTGATGCGAGATACTGCGAGCTGAGGGCTTAGCGTTGAGGAGTGGATGAGTGTTCCGCGGTGCGCAGGGATGCGGTAAGGATTGGAATGTTGTGAGTAGTGGAAGTTGTGCGACGCAAGAGGAAACCGAGCGACCTGTGCAGGGTTAAGCATCGCACGGGCGAAAGTGCTGCGAGTAGAAGGGGGCGTGCGGTGCGCAGAGCTAGTCGACCTAGTGGCGCACAGGGGTAAGGAGAAGGAAGTAGGATGCGCAGAACCTGGTCCAAGACACTCGAGTCTTGGCCTACCCATTAGATTCACTTCAGGTGAGACTTCAGATCACTTTGCGGTCTGTTGCCGAAAGGGCCAGTGATTTTGGGGTGTTGTTGATTAATTATAGTAAACCCGGGTCTGCCCATGCAATCCACAATTCGTTTATTGGAAAGACATTTTGAAGTTATTACTTTCAATCATATTCCACGTAACCAAAATTCATTGACTGATGCATATGCTAATTATATTTTGGATTGGCATCTCACACACATTTCATAAAATACACAACAAACATGTAAAGAAGACTTGTAAATAAGATGACAACCAAAAAATATATATATGTAAAATATCTGTTTATACATAGATCGAGTCTGATCCGTAGATCCCGTCATATACAAAATATACAAAAATGTGGATCATCATCCATCAAAATGCCCTAGAACTAAGCCTGGCCACCCTGGCCACTGGGACCACCTTGGTCCCCATGATCTCTAGGCACCCTGGCTTCCTCAGCCTCCTCGGCCTCGGCAGCCTCCACCGCATCTCTATATACAAGTACTGCTCTAGCTACTCGCTTGAATAGATGTAGCCAAATTGGTGGAACCCCTACTACAAACTCGTGCATGGCTGTAGGTATATGCTCAATCTGTATCATAGGTACTTGCTGGGTCAACCTGGCCAGCTTCCCCTCTAGTACCCGGACCAATCCTGGGTCTCCTCCTACAACCGGACGCACGAACATACGCGGGTGCCCTTCAGGGAGGACTGGTCCAATATCTGCATTTTGAAGCATGAATAGGATTAAGAATTGTACATATGTATGTATTCTATCATTTGAAAATTCATAAAAAATTGAAAATGATAAAAAATTAAAAAATTCACTTACCCATCTCGCCCCATATTCCTCCTGGAGGGAGGACAAGGTCGGGGTCACCTCGAAAATCCATCCCAGCGTATGGAAACTGCTCCAACGCCGGCAGCTGTCGTTCCCACCATATATAAAAGTCATCATCGTAGACGTTGTGTACTAGGTCTCCTCCTCCTTGACGGAGGAAGATGTCTCCCCACCGGCTCAGCCTTGGATGACGTGGATTTCTGACCTGTAGTGGTATCGCAGGGCTCATAGCTGGTACTCTCGAAGAAGAAGAATGCTACTAGTATGCTAGCATAGCCAAAATTCTTGCGTCTTCCTCTCCTGCAGTCGAATAGTTGCCTCTTCATGACGGGGAGCACTCCCGAGCACCAATCATAGAGAGCACTTCTAAATCAATCAACTGCCACCCTCATTTGATTCCTGGTGGCCATATGTAACCTTGATGATCCTGAAAGTCTCACAATAGTACTAGCTAGTACCTGGAGTGTGAAATCCTGGATGTCTACAATAATAACACTGCTGCCCTTCTTTTGCGTACCCGGTGTACAGAACATGTCAACATAGTTTTGGACACTAAAGGGGTCCCCACCCCTGCCAGTGCCCTCCAAATTCACTGGTGCCCCCTGTTGTGACAACTCGGTTATGAAATATATATCTTCCATGGTAAGCTCTAAGGTCTCACCTTGAAGATTGAACATCCCCATGTCATGATCCCAGTAATTGACCATGAATTCCAGTAAGCAGACATTTTCCCACATGGGAGATGTACAAAAGAACTTTAGCAGCCCACAAGTCCTCAATTCTTGTTTTGTGGGCATGCTTTGGAGTGCCACATGATCCATTATTTCATGCTCTCTTTCCCTCCGCTCCAGCACCATATTTTTCCTAGCAAATACACATAATTTGGTTCAGTATTTCATCATAAAAAATTCAAAATTTTTCATAATTTTTGAAGTTTACCCTATAGCGCAGCATTCGTGACTATCTACTTAGACAAGTCGCAAGTCATTCGCGACTCTCCTGTACAACAACCCGTGAATGAAACGCGTATTCGCGACTCTTACGCTTAGCAACCCGCAAATGCACATTGCCATATTTTGGGATGATGCAAAATACTGAATTCACCTTTAAAATTAATATTTGTTCAGATCAAATTGATGAGTTCAGGGTGTAGAATTACCTAAAGCTGACAGATTCCAATTCTGACGGTCCAATTGTCCATGGTGATCGATCAAAGGTAGAGGGTAAACTTTCCTTTTTGGTTCAAAAAGTTCAAATGGTGAGAAATGTTTTCATTTTCAAACTATTTATAGAAATAATATTTCGTAAAGTGGGTCTTTTTATATAGTTTGAAATGTCAATTAACTAATATCACCCTCTTTGTGCCTTGGAATAGGTTTACCAACTTTCACAAAGTGTTGATGCTTCTATAGGGTGGTTTTGCTATCTCCAACACATGTTGGCATCTTATCACTCCACATTAACCTTAGTATTCAACTTTTTGCCACGGACTATGGTATTCTAAGCCATTAGTCCCTTGTCTCTACCATTGTTCTTCCATGGCTAGGGTCCTTATTTCATGAGTACCATCTTTTTATGCCCTTGTCGTCCTTTGGTACTCATACCGTCACTGTTTCAGGCCCAGGGGTTTCCTCATAGCTATTTTTCACGCCAAATAGAGCTTCTTTAGAATATCCTTTTACAAGCTATCTCTTTATAGGAATCCCTGACCTTATGGAGTTTCTTTAGGCCTAGGTCTGACTCCTTCAAAACAGACTTGACTGTCGAGTTATCTCGTCCGTTCAAGCTCATTAAGAATATGTGAACGGGCATCTGCATTGGTGGTAGGTTATCTCTTTCTCGGACCATGCGGAATAATACGAGAAAGGATCACTCTCTTTTCTTTCGAATTGAGAAGAGTATTCTCAAGTATAGGTTTATCACTTTTCCAGACCTGAGGGACTAAATTTACAGAAAAGGAACACCCGGTTTGAGCTTAGTTTTCTCTATTTCGTGCTCTGGACCCAAACATGAAAAAGATTTCGAGTGTACTTTGTGTCTTTGTCATGCTCGTTAAACACTAGAGAACAAAGCAACGAGTTTATTGTTGTAAGCCCCATTTCTTGTAACCAAATGGATCTTTCCGAGTGATCTTGCTTTCCTTCACACTCGTAAAACTCAAGCTATCTTATGCTGTTCTGGAAGGAGCGTTGGGTAGGTGGTAATTTAACCTTTTTCGGACCTCCCTGACTAAGTATGAAAAAGGTGCACCTTTTCTTCTTCGGAAGTTAAGAGAGTTCTTCTTTGGTTTGTTTTATACTTTTTCGGCCTCAGGAGACTAAATTGGACGAAAAAGGACCCCCCTGGAGTCTTCTTTAGAGTTTTCAGACTCTCTAAATGTGAAAACACCGCCTGAGCATGTAATAGTCCGGGCTCATTAAATCCACGAATTAGTGTATCAAGCATTATTTTCCCATCTCTTCAAGCTTGTTAAAAAATGAAGAGGGAACCGAGTTTACTTTCTTGGACTCGTTAAAATTTAATAGGGAAGGCAAGGAAGAAGTTTTCTCTTGTTTTCAGTAATGGCAGCATGTCATCCTTGAACATAGCACTCTTTGTTTTCCGATATCCATGTTTCAGTATACACTTGTGTTCAGCTATCACTTTGAGTTTTTTACTCCTCCTCTTGTCCATTATCCTGGGGAATCTGATCATGTCTCCTACATGACAGATAAGTCTAGTTGTTCTATTTTATCCGTTGTATGCTGCCTTGGGTCATCTCTGTGATGTGCTCACTGTTCAAGGACTCTACCCAATGTCTGATCTATCACCTGCTCCCATCATTGTTATATATGTTATCTATTTGTGTCTCCCTTATTTTTCCCAGTTCCTAGTCACTCTTGTGATCCGTTGGAGGATCTGTTGCCTTCCTTATCACAGCATGGTTCCGTTTCAATACTTCCTGATGATGAAGACCTAGAGTTTTGACGATCGTACCTCTGGATTCAATTTCATCATTGGTGAACTCCTTTGCTTCAGTTGTCAATTATCACCTATTGGTTGACAAACTATTGAATCCTCTCCATGTTCGACTTCAGCTTACCCTTATTCACATGGCTTGGATTGTACTTGTTCTTTGGGATCCTTTATGAAGACCTTAGTCTCTCACATATGGACTAAGTTGCACAAGATTATGTTCGATCTATCTACATAGCTTCCAGATCTTTGAAGACTCATCATTATTGTATATTGTGGCTTCGATCCACCTTTGTAATATACATGGTTCTATACCTGTATCATATGATGTAATCAAATATTGTAAAGGAGCTAATGTTCCAGTAAATTGAACATAGCATCCTCATATGTAACTTTGTATATGACATTCCTATGTTTTGTTTCAGGGACTCTCTCTGCTCCATTGGATTTCTGAGTTCTCCAAAGATAAATATTATAATGTATTTCGGCCATCGTTCCCCTCTGACCTCACACATTAGGGGGAATCTATTATACACCTGAATGGAACCTCTCCGTCCGAGTGCCGACATCCCTCATGTTGGCACACAAAAGGACACTTATGGATAGAGGTTTGCCCAAAACACTATAGATTGGCTTGTCATGAAATACATGTTTCCTCTATCCAGGTAGTCATTTTTCCATTTTTTCCTATGTTGAGATGTATTCGCGACTATCCTTTTATACAACTCGTGCATCATTCGCGAGTCTCCTTCGTAGCAAGTCACGAATCCATGTATTCGCGGGTTGCGCTTATACATAGTCACAAATCATTCGTGGGTTGCTCTACTATAGACCCGTGAATGTGTCTCTTCACATTTAAATATAAAACACGCGCTAATGGGTGATTAGTTAACTCATTTAACTTAAATCCCTTAACTGCTACAACTTCCCCAACCTTCGAGAACTGCCTTATTTCACCCATATAAATACAGGCCTTGGGGAGGGTGTTGATGACTTACACTTGGAGAGCAAAGTTATGCTGGTGGAGTTTATACAGAAGTATTTGGAGTAGTGGAACTCAAAATCCTTTGGCAGCAGAGGAGTCCTTGTCTCAGGCGTTGGGTTGTATCTGAACTCTTTCCATTATTGATAATAAAGAGATTACTTCTTCCATATGTGTTTCATGTGTATTGGTTTGATAAATGTTTATGCTTATGCATCTTATATGTGATTTATCTAACCTGCTTATACATATATGAATCATCTTGTATCTGGAAAAGTGTTTCTTGACAGGTGAAAGAGGAGCAATCTTGAAGACTTTGGAAGTGGAACAGAGAAGAAGAAGATTATCAAGGATCGACCTTCGTTTAACAAGTAAGTCCTTTTAATCTTCCTTTTTCTTATTCTGCACTTTAGAAGTCAATTGTCTGCAAGTAATTGAGTATGTTGGTAACCCCAGACCTTAGGTTATTAGGTGTATAATCCTGTACAACAATTGATCCACACAAGATGACCAAAGAGATTTTATTAGATAGATAGGGTATCCTAGTGGAGTCTCCTGATATACACAAAGTACATAAGAGCTCAAATCGCTAGTGGTGCTGTGTAATGCACAACCGTTCACAAGGGTCCTTCCAATATACAATCGAGTACGTGAAGTACCTTTCTATATACCTCAAGGGTACATGAAAGGGAGTTCTATATACCAATGGTACATGGAAGAACTGCGCGATTCCCGGGATGTAGTGTGGACAAGTAACAACAGCTCCTATGCTTAACGATGCCCGAAGGCGTCTCTAACCTGGCACTCAAATTTCTATACAAATTTTAAGCCTATAACTATCGTTAATTTTAAAGTGGACGGTTAGGTGATTGCATGAGGTTTTGATAGAAAAGTAAAACCATGCAAATATGAAATGCAAGTTCATTCACTTTACCATTCAGTATGCCTAATCATGGGAAGGAGAGAGGTTGTTTTTCTTTTCAATTTTGCTTTAAAACCAAAAAGTTCCCCAAACAACTATAAAAAATCCTTTTTTCGAGAATACAATCAAACGACACTTTCTTCAAATCAAATCTTTTGAAAACACACAGGTAGGGTAAGATCTCTTTTCAAACAGAGAAGAAAGACAAACAACACTCAAATATGCATATTCAAGCTATGTTTTCAATTTTCTCTGAAGCATGGAAAGATCTAACTTAAACTATTGATACTTTTTCCTTTTGGATGAGATAATGATGCAAAAGAGACAAAAGAAAAGAGGAGTCCTGAAAGCTCGTGAGGCTAATCAGAGATCCAATGGCTTAGGCTCTGTTATAGCCTGTTTTTTCTTCTCAGTTTAAGGCATTTGTTTGTTTTTTGAAGGTTGTATTTGTTCATTTTTAATTTTGGATTTTAGGTTAGTTTAAATCTTTTCTTTAATTTTTTATGTTTGTATTTTGATTTCATAGTTTTATTTTTCCAATTTTGGTTTTATTTAGCAAAATTCATAGTTTAGGGGCTTGTAGGATGTTTATATCAATTAAAGGTCCTAAAAAATATCATAAAGTATTGATGTAAGTCATTTAACCAAAGTTAACCCTTTGTTATGAGTTGTATTTTTGAAAATTATTGAAACAGGTTTTCTTGTAGCGCAAGCCTGAAAAAGTTACACATGCGCGCTACAAAAAATTGCGCTATTTGAAAATCATGATTTTTGGTTCAAATTTTTGGAAATTCGCGCATGAGAGAGGTCATTCACACTTGTTCATGGATTTGATACGTGTTCTCGGCTAGGGTGATCATTGTGACAGGTGTTAATAGTTCAAGCAAAGCCATTATTATGGTAAGTTGCGGTGGTCTGGAAGTTATGATACAGAGTAGTGGAATAATGATAATTATCCATGATTGAGGAAAATTCGCCTTGAATTACACATCTCCTAAAGCGCATGAAGAGCATACAAGTTCGTAGCAAAGATTTGGCAGTTTGTAATCAAGTTTTGAAGCAAGTCGGTAATTTAGGGCTTTGAAGCGATAACTATTTGGAACTATCGTGGTGGAAAGAGGAAGATTAAGGAATGCAATTGGACACCTAGAAGACAATAAAATGAAATTCTAGCAGCTGGATTCACCACTCTGACAGGTAGGAAGAAAATTGATATCAAAATCCATGTATTTGGGTTTATACTAACAAAAGATTAATTTTGGAATTTAATGTATATTTCTAGTATGTAAACCTAATTCATACTAAATGTCAAATTTTTGTCAATAGAATTAAGACATTTATCAGTTTAAGCGATAAAATCTAGTCCAGAGGTTTAGTTTCCCACCATATCATTGTCTGTCAAATTTGCCAAGATCTGAACAGAGTTAAAATTCTTTGGTGAAAGAAGCAATTTGACAGTCATTTAAAATGAAAAGAAGTGGTAAAACCAATAGAGATGAACCTTCAGACATGTCCTGGGTTCAGACTTTTCCAGACTGTGCAAGATTGTTTTGAGAGGCAGGATGGTTAATATTTTTTGAGAAAATTGATGGGTATCACACAGAGGTCTCTTATAAGTTTGCTTAGTGTTTGGAAAAAGATATTGTTACTTTTGATACTTTGAAGTTTGAGTTGACCAGATAATTGTTAGCTGAATCTACAGGGATCCCAGATGAAGGAAAATACCGGTTTAAAAAGGTACCTTTTACCTTTGATGCACATAAATACTTAATTCCAGATGTGATAGTAGATTGCGGTAAAGGAGTACATATTCAAAAATTTAAACCAGAATGGATAGAGCCAATAAAAATTCTGCAAAGTTATATCACTTGTGAGGGAAGATTTGCATTTGTTTTTAAGTATCATTTTAGGTTTTTGCAGCATCTTAGCCATGAAGAAAAGACGAATCTTCAATTATTTTTCTTTAAAAGTTTACAAAATATGTCTAGTAGGGTGAAGGAACATCAACATCACACTAAACAATCTGTGTTTCATCATGGGCTTATAAAGCTAGTCATAAGTACCGTGCTTCGAAATAAGGAGAAAACATTGGAATATTTTCTATTTTGGTTTGGATTTCAAACAGAGAAGGAAGATCAAACTCAAAAAATACAGTTGAATAAGGGTCATAATTTAGTCAGGAAGCTGAAAAAGAGTCACAGTTAAGATTGAAGAGGATAATGCACTAGAGAAATCTATGACTCAAGGACATGAAAATATTGAAGTTGAACAATAGACCAATATTGAGGAAAATGAAATTTCAAAGGCAGAAGTGAAAGAAATAGAGCCTGTAGAAGATATTTTTCATGAAGAACTAAACCAATAAGTAAAGGAAAATGTGAAAGAACATGAACAAGTTCCTATTACAGTGCAGTCTAAAGATGAGGAAAAGTCATTGTCTGATGAAGCTAGGGTTCATACTAAACAAAAGATACAGAAATAGTCTGAAGAGGAGGTAATGTCATGAGGGATAAAAAGAAAAGTTGTCCAGCTAGCTTCTACTAAACATCAAGGGAAAGCTTTAAGCATGTTAGGAGAAATTGGAACAGCTTGGAGGCCCAAGACTAGACCTAAGAACAAACTCAGATTGAATATGAAGAAATTGTTAAACCCTAAATTAACTAAAAAGAAAATTACAGTAATTGAAGACTCTTCATCCCAAGAAGAGTTAGAAGACAATGAAGATCAAAATTAAAAGGACATGAAGGGTAAGAAGAAAATGGTCTTAGAAAATAAATCAACTTTCACTGAAACCAAAATTTCACAGATATTCAAGGAAGTTCGAAAGAAGGTAATTTTAGACTAGCATCAAAATGATTTAAAGAAGCAGCATTCAGTTATATCAAGCTTTTGTGCAGAGAAAGGAAGCATTGCTGAGCAATCAACCCAATGTAGTATTGAAGTCAAAGAATTTTCAGAAGTCCTTGTGGCCATGATAGAGCAGTTGGAAGAAGATGAAGAGATTTTTAAGAAGTTGAAAATCCCTTGGATGCCAGAAGAAATGCATCCAGTATCAGAAGGGAAGTGCATTGATTCTGAAAATGAAAATTTACAAAGGAGTATCAAACAATACAAATATCAAATCGAGTACCTGCATGAGACAAATGAGGGATTAGTGAATTCCAACATAAGATTGAGAGAATATTTCGAAGAGGTAAATAGTCACTATCATGAATTATTTACAGTTTCTAAGGAGGCTTTAAAAAGAAAAAGACAGACACAAAGTTTTTTTACAAAACTGAAACAAACCATTCAAGAGCTAACATAGCAGAATCAGGAGCTGACAAAAAGAGTTAAAGACTTGGAAGGAGATCACCAGAAAGTAAGAAGGAAGACTCAAGATTTAGAAGGGATTGCTCTTTTAGCAGAGGCTGCTAAGGACTTGTAAAGTTCTTTAAGAATAGTGGTTATTAGTTAGTTTATGAAAAAGTTATTTTATTTTTGTATGATGATAGTATTATTGAACAATTCGGTAGTATGACCTAAAGGAGTTTTTTAGTTATGTAACTGTCTTTGAGAAACCAAGATAAAAGTAAGATTGGGAAAGAACCAATGGTTCAAATTTTTGTACAAGGGGAGGCTATCAAGCTGTGATTTATGAAGCTAAGTGTCAAAACACTCTTATGTATTTTTGAATGACTGATTATGAAATATATGCAACTATAAGCCCTGTTTAGCCAATTTGCTGGTTTCATTTCTGATTTGTTTAATCACTCAGTTGATATATTCATTTCTTGTTTGAGGTTATTATTCATGAAATGCTTGTTAATTGTGGATGGAATTCAGTGCTATGATTATTGTATCTGGTTTTTGTTTTATATGTTATGCATCTCATCCCTTCAGTTGTGCATGATTTAGTGTTTGTTTTATCCTTGTGAACTTTTTACCCTATTGTTTACAAACTGCACAACCAAAACCCTAAAAACCTATTTTACATAATTTTGTTTTATGAGATTGTGTTGCCTTGTTCTTTTGTAGTATGAGAACAATTTCTGGCACTAACAGGCTCAATGAAATAATGACCTAATCTGAACAAATTTTGTTTTTAAAGCAAAAATAAGTCTTTCTCACACTTAACGAGAAATTGAAACAAGCAAACTGATCTAAAGGAGTCTTTCTTTTTAGTGCTATTCTATAACAAGCAGAGATCTAATATGACCTATAGTTTCCAACTAACTCCTTTCAAGAAAAAACAAACTTACAAGTAGTAATGAATGATGAATCTAACCTAGCTTTTTGATTTGAACAAACAAGCAATTTCCACATAAAAATTCTAGATTTCAATCGCTCAAGCAAGTTCAAACAAGTATGGATAAGACCAATTAAACACACTAAATCCAAAAAATCACAAATATTTTACAAAAACTTGAAAAAATAAAAGCCTGGGATATGCCTACCTGGCACTGTGCAGATGAAGTTGTTGACATGCGGTTTTGAGGTAGAACCGCTCCTTGCTCACTGGGTTTAGGTGGTGGCACTGCTTGCTAACTGGACTCAGGCAATGGCATCACTTCTTGCCAAAGGCACATACGCCGTTATCTGTAATCACCCAAAATAGTAGGAGAGCGAAAAATCAAGTTAGAAATGCCAAAAATATCATAAAACTGATGAATCAACCACAATACAGAGCACATAAAGTTAAGGTGGCTCAGATCTGAAGAGATTTGAAGGTTTCAAACCAAAACTTTCAGTAGATCAGATGTAGATCTGACTACAAAGACAGGAGGTTGAAGCTTGGTTTCAGACAAGAGTATTTCAGAAACTGAGGAAGAAAAAGACAGATCTATTCCTCAGCAGAGTCGCCAAATTTGTTATCAGGAATATATCACCTTCTGTGGAAAGAAGCTATTCCTCTGGTCTGAATGGTTTAGATCCAGAACAAATGAGTGAATAAATCGATTGAAGACCTTCCCTGAACATTATAGACGCCTGGAATATAAATCTGATGAAAGACTTGTATACCTGTAAGACATATCAAACATACAAAGACATCAAAGCTACCAGAAAAACATCTACGCATCCATATTAGTGACTAAGGAATGCAATAACATGTATGTGAGATTTACGCAACAAACATGTGGGAAGAAAATAAACTTTGCATTAGAAAATAAATGAAATAGCTTACAACCATGTGCCTTAGTGTCAAGACACTCCTTCACAAGACTATCACCTTGTCCCCGATAGCTCCAACTTGCTCCACAATTTCTCTCTGATGGATTAGGCCAGGGTATCAATTCAACATCATAACTCTACTATTCTTCTCTCCTCCTCAACCATGGACTATGAGCTTGTATTTATAGGGATCAAATGGATGGGATGGTTGAGAGATTAGTGGGTGAGGTGGCTACAATATCATACAAAAATGGATCTCGAACTTAACCAACCCAGGTGAGTAGGGATAAGGTTATACACAAGGCTCTTGATCTAGAAGCCTCAAGAAAACTCCTTTTTTTCACCTTTTGCCAAGGGCACTGCTTATACCCATTTATGACAGAGTGGTGATGGGTAGGAACCGTGCCAACAACATAGGTTAAAGGTGGTGGTACCGCCTGGTTCTTACACAACTAGTGCGCCGCTGAACATGGTACCGCTTAATTGCTTTAGGGTAGAAGCGGTGCTGCAAATTTATATGTTGGAATCAACATCTCGAGTAGGATTCTCTCCAAGTTTGGGATTTGAGGGAAAATGTCTTGTGTTAGGGATCATATCACATGATGGTGACATATTTTAAGTGTAATAGCCTCTAATCCAACTACGATTCGTTTATAATAGTAAAGAAAACAAAATACATTTCTTCAAGGAATCAACCAATATATTTGAACATTATCCTCCAATGTTCAAGTCAACAAATATTTTTTTCTACACATTGGAAATCACCATTCCAATACATAGAGATCCACAAGGACATTATATAACCATGCATGGCTTATAAATAATGAATATACTAGATCAAATATAACTTTTGTATTAAAGGTCTCATGTGTCAAGCACATAAAATGATAATTTTACAAGCCATCTATGTAATGATTGTTGGCATGGAGAGTATATTCCAACTACCAATGGATCACCTAATCAACAAGCACTTCATCATTATTGGATTCTAATTTTCTACTTATAGCACATCACAAATCTTCTCTATTAATGATTTGATCTCAAACTTGTTTCCTTTCTAGAAGACACATATGATTGAATAATTTAATCATAAACTCAGTTTTTAGTTGCATCACACCGATCGATGCTCCTCCATGTTATTAGGTAATTATTGATGGTCTAAAAATGAGTACCAATGCACAGATTCATCACCCATAAACATCATGACATAAAGAAACCAATTCACTATAAATGACTTCTCTTTGCATACTTATGCATGAAATTCTTCACATAAGACAATGCCTCCTTACTTCCAACAAAGGGACTCTATACTTTGTTTCCATCTTACATGGATTGATGCACTTATTTTTCTATTGAACATTCTTCTTCATGATGGTTTGTATTTGTTCAATTTGACCCTCATCACTATGACTCACTTCTCAAAGTGTCATTGTTACCTATAGAAATCACAACCTATTGTCATTTCCTTTCCACTGCTTGATCCAGTGCTCTACCAACACTATCAACAAAAAGTAAAAGACAAAAAAACATATATATAAATAATGCACCATGGAACAATAGGATTAAATCACATAGCGATGGGTTTCACACAATTCAATCAACAATAGGTAAAATTTGAGGGGGCGGGGAGGGGGCTGGGGGTGGGGGGGATTTATCCCAAGGGCTATTTTTTGCATTTTTTTCCAAAACAATTCACCAATTTCCATTTTTTCTAATATTATTTTCCCAAATTCCATGGGATGATTTTGTTATAGTCTACAAATTGCTAAAATTGTCTCAAAACTATATAAAGTCCTTAGAAATTAAAATATTTCTACAAAAAAATTTCCAAACATTTTATCTTTCAAATTTAAGAATTAGTGATATTTACCAAGGTTTCTACACTTGAAGAAAATTATGGATCCTTAATATTTTCCCTGATCAACATATCCATACATCTCTTTTCTTCAACTAATGGAAATTGCTTGCATAATGTTTGATTCGAGTATGATATCTCTACGAGATTTTGAATGGCCACAAAAAACCAAATGGGCTCCATAATACCTGGATTTTCCTTCTCCTATGCAACAAGAATCCATTTTAATTGGATTTATCTTTAGTGCATTACAAATTAGTACCATGACATGCTAGCAAGTTCATGACATGCCACAACAAACAATTCTAGTGAATCCCAATGAATCCATTTAGATCCATTGAATATATGCAGATTGACCTATCTCCATATAGCTACAAATAAATAACAAATTCATAATGGTGTCCATATGCATGTCTATGTACCACACGAGATTCACCTCTCCAATGCCATGGAATCAAGATGAAACATTACTACAATTTTGTTCTATACAATGGAACTCAACCAGCCCAAGATTTGTTAAATCTACAACATCATGAGTCATTCATCAAGCCAATATTATGCAACTAGGATTGGGCCTCATGTGTTGAGGTAGGGAATCCTATCTTGGACTCAAGTACTCAGAGTAGATTCTTGAGTTGAACTCAAGGAATACTAATCCTTCAGTTATAAAAGGTTATTTCTCATGTGTTGAGGTGAATGCTTTGATTTATTAAAGTGACGATGTTGTAAAGTCTTGTTGGACAAGGCTTAGGATGTGTATGTGTCAAGTCATATTCTCATGTGGACCTACAGTTATAGTAGGTACCCATGGGATGGACCTCGAGTTCTATAGGTGTATGCTTTGCAGGTTCAAGCATTAATGTTGTGTGATGTATTACTAAGCATGGTCACCAATTTCTATTAAGTCTCCTCTAGAGATTAGCTACCTCTATAGTGAATTAGTTTATCATATGATCATTTGGTTTGGAATAATATAATATTATCACAACATCTCACAAATATTCTGAGTATAATCTTATATGATAGATAATTAAAGTTAACACATATTGACCATGTTGTAAATATAAAAGATAAAGAGATAATGCATTGAGAAAAAGATAATTCGAGTTTCTCATGAGATGACTAAGTGAACTCAAATAGTTGAGCTTCAGTTAAAACCACAATTTATGCCTTAGTTAATAAAAGCACTCATAGTGGTCACTTCATCTAAATCAATCAGTACGATTTCAATTAATAATAGTTAACTTAGTGTTAATAAAGATGGACTAGTTAACTAAAATGTTTTGTATTGATTACACTTTACTTAAACGAAAAGAAGACACTTAAGTTAATCAAAAGAAGACACTTAAGATAATAATTTATTTGCATGATGACACTTGCATTATTGCATTACGACACTTAATTTAAAATCCTAACTAAGTGGTAATGCAATTAGTTAGAAGGCGAGTTCACTCTGTAGCCAGTTAAGCATGAGTTAATGTCAAAGATGAAAGTCATGGTGCATATGTTATGCATGATGAAAGAATCCAATGCACATGATTATTATCTACTAGCATAGATTCAAATCCTAGGCTCTATCAAGCGTCGAGAAGGATCAGGTATAATATTTTTATTATTAATATTCAATATTATTTATGGCCAACATATAATATTTTTTATTTTGTTAAGAATGAACATTACAACTATCTCCCCCCTACATGGTTTTAAAACCATGTGCAAGGCCGTCATAAAACCATGCCATGGGTTGTTTAGGAGGCCTTGCACATGGTTTTAAAACCATTTGCAAGGTCCTCCTAATCCATGTACAATAAAACCATGGATTTTTTAGGAACATTACAACATCTCCTCCATAATAGGTTGTTTTTGTGGCGGACATTTATTTTGGCGGATAATTAAAATTTTATTTTTTATTATTTTGTTAGTAACAAAAGTTACTCGACAAACGTTACAAGATCTCCCTCATATTAGATTTTTTTTTTGGGACATTTATTTTGGCAGATAATTAAAATTTTATTTTTTATTATTTTGTTAGTAACAAACATTACAAGATATCCCTCATATTAGGTTTTTTTTGGCCGACATTTATTTTGGCAGATAATTAAATTGTTTTATTTATTATATAGAAAAACGTTACAAGATCTCCACAAATGTTACAACATCTCCCTCATATATTATTTTTGGACAACATAATATAGAAAAACGTTACATCCACAAACATTACAAGATCTCCCTCATACTTGGTTGTAGAGTGCCTCTTGATGTAATGAAGGCAATTTGTTGTTTTTTAGTGTGATGCACCATTATCCAAGCAATTATTTACTACAGTTTGCATGGCAGTGATTTTAGCTTGTTATTAACGTGTTGGGAACATGGCAAGTTGATACAGTTGATTTCAGTTCTCTATTGCTCAATATTCTCTCTTATCTAGCACCTAGGGTGCATAAAGCAATATGCCATTATGTAAAAGACATTCTCTACTATCTATCATAAATATACCGTGAATATTTGTTGGGGTTTTTCATCCTCATTGTTTTGAGGTTTTTCCCTAGGGTACATCTTATGTTACAGTTGAATGAATTATGTGATTGAATGTTCTATTAATTCAAGTATTCAACATTTCCACAATTAAAAGTTTTAAA
The DNA here is from genome assembly GCA_001517045.1 of Pseudotsuga menziesii. Classification (NCBI taxonomy): domain Eukaryota; kingdom Viridiplantae; phylum Streptophyta; class Pinopsida; order Pinales; family Pinaceae; genus Pseudotsuga; species Pseudotsuga menziesii. The sequence goes on along the minus strand of LPNX010082208.1, from coordinate 551,694 downwards.
GTTCAAATATCATCATATTTTCTCAAAAATTAACAAGCTTCAGTTTAGTGGATCTCACAAATCTAGTAAGATCTGTACATTAAATCTGGGCATCACAACACTAGATATGCAATTTTAGACATCAAGTCTACACTCGATATTATCATAACCAACAACTCCATGCTTCTTTTTTCACTTATATGTCAAAAATATACTCTTATATTTTATCACCAATGTGTGAATGAATATTTATAGCAAGTGCAAGAATTCTCTCATCACACCAAAATTAAAATTGATGAATTTCAAGCTCACTCTTCATGTTTCCCATCTTTGGCTCTTAGCGTCCAAACCACTCTCACTAGCTAAAAGTCGAGGACAAAGTAACTTAGAGCCACTATCTAGAAATAATCTAGGCCACTCTTTCTAGATATTTGAGGCTTGTTGTGCTTTGATCCACTATATAAGAGATATCCAAGCCAATATTGCTAGAAAGTTATTCCTACTAATCTATGATATCAAATATTAGAAACAAGGAGAATGAAATGATCATAAGAATCACATAGAAAACATTCCTGGAGAGAGAGAGAAACATACATAAACACAAGTATTTACAATGGAAACCCATAGTTAGGCAAGTCAAGCCACTTGAGGCATTTTACAATGGATTTTTTCAAGCCTTTAAATATAATTTATCACATAAAAAAATGGAAAAGTACCATGGGTTGTCTGATACCATGTGATCGTAAACCACCAATGGCCACAACTAGAATATATTAACTAGTTTAAAACCGAGTTGAGATTAAGAGATACAACCTGGTGCAATATATATATATATATATATATA
>LPNX010082208.1:529980-548423 GCA_001517045.1 Pseudotsuga menziesii | reverse complement strand
TATATATATATATATATATAATTTTCCAAATATTTTTTTTATTCATAGAATAAACATTAATTGCTCTGACGAGCTTACATCAAAATTCAGCTTTACAAGCTTACAAAAATATCCTTGCACGATCCCATCCATACCATAAACCATCCTTTATGGTTTCCTTCCAAACCCAACAAAAGTCAATTTTACAAAATTTTCAAGAAGTATTGATTTAAATTGTTTCATAGTGCAGGGTTGAAGTCCCATCTATTACTTCTTCTATCTCCATTCTTCCTGGCTGATAAGCCAAGCCCTGTTTTGAAAGGGTATCAACTTTTTCATTCAATTCTCTGTATATATGTTCAAAGGATATCCTTCCAAACTGTGATTTCAGATTCTAAATTTCGGCAAGTAAATGTTGAAGATGAGGAACTCTAATGTTATTTCTACCATTTACAGAGTCCACCACAATTTTGGAATCGCCAAAAATCTGGATGTCCTGTATTTGATTGTTGAGGGCCACTTTGAAGGATTCCCATAATGCAGCAAGTTCTTCCCTTTTATTTGAATCTTGTCCCAAAGCAAATTTGACGTGCAATTTTTTCTTTTACGAGATGTGTATGATTGCCCAGCACCACCCAAGGGTGGTTCCCCCTGGCCGACACCATTGAAGAAATCCCATGGAGTGTCTTTGTTGATGACTAGAGATTGTATAATTCTCTTTTTGGATGTGGCAATGTTGATCTTGTGCTCCTGTATCTTGTTCATTAACAGAGTAGTGGTAATGTTAGGAGGTGTCCATGTATTATTGAAAATAGATCTGTTTTGAGCCTCCCATATACTGTAAACAAAAAGAACAGGGAAGGCTTCATATGCACCTACCCCCTCATCATTCCACCATTCTTTAGCTTGTTCCTCCAATGTTGCACGTGCTCTTTCATGGGATCTTCTTGTTGTGATCTTTGCTATCACACACACACACACACATATATATAGGATATAAAAAATCTTTTTATTTATGTATACAAATTGTTATTTAAAAAAATAACAAAATAGAAATATTATGGATATGATATTTACATAAAAATAAAAATATTGTTACACACACACACACATATATATATAGAAAGAGAGAGAGTTAATATAAAATTCAGTCATTCACTTGATTTCATATTCAAAGCTGAAAGCAAAAAATAATGCAATTTATTTCTACTATATTTAATAAGAACAACATTACAAAATATAATACTTAAGTTGTCTTAGATCCCCAAAATATGTCTATCCCACTCCTTATTGGAATCTATTTGTGTTTATCAAGATTAGGACATTTCACTCTTTAGATGCCAAACACACCCTCACTCTAAGAATTTAACCTAATCCAATGATAAAAAATCTCACTGATTATTCCACATGTTATACCTAAATCATGTCACCATAATGTGATAAGACCCTTAACTTCCATGTTTTCCCTTAATCCCAACACTTAGAGTGGAAACTTGCTCTGTTTGTCAATTCTACTTGAAAAAACCTAGCATCGTGCTTTCCCTGTGGCTAATGAGCGGTACCTTGCTCAACACTGCCTGTATCCTATTTTAGAGAAATGGTGCCACTGCCTATGATCTTTGGTCTTAAAGCAGTTCTCATCTAAACCGCTTTGTTATAAGGGAACAAAAGCGGTACCCTGGGTAAAATGGGAAAGAGAGAAGTTTCTCGAGGCTTCTAGAACTTGAGCCTCATGTCCTCCCTTATCCCTATTATTATGGGCTGGTTTGAGCTCGAGGCCCCCCTTGATAGGATCTTGGAGCCATCTNCAACTATCCCTATCCATTGAGCCTTATAAATACAAGCTCATATCCATAGTTGAGGGGGAGAACTATAGAGGTATTGTTATGCTGTTGGATTGACTACCTAGTCCAACTCATTGGAGAGCATAGAGAGAAAAGTCTGAGCTTATGGGGATGAAGTGTTTATCTCGTGGAGGGGCTTGTCGACACTAAGGCAACGGTTGTAAGCTTCTCCATACATTCTTAATGAAAAGCTGATTACTGTCCCACATTACTGTTGTTTTGATTTCACATGTACATGTTGCTAGATTCCTTAGTCACTAGCATGGATAAGTAGCTTAGATGTGCTTGTATGTTTGATATGTTTGCAAGTACACAGGTTTACAATCAAAGCAAGTATTCCAGGTGTCTACAACATTCAGGGAATGTCTACATCCTTTGTCGTTCACTCATTTGTTATGAATCTGAGCCATTCAGACCAGAGGAACAACTTCTATCCGCAGAAGGTGCAATATTCCTGATAACAAATCTGGCGACTCCGCTGGGGAACAGTGTAAATCTCAGTTGATCTAATCTTCCTCAGTTCTTGAACTCTTGTTCGAATCTAGGCTCCATCTCCAACTCTCTTCAGTTAGATCTTCCATTTGACTTAGTGAATTTTGGTTTGAAACTTTTAGATCTGAACTATTTCGACTTTATATATTCTTTTTAACTGTCAATCCATCAATTTGTGCCTTGATCTGATCAATTTCTGACTTGATTTTTCATTCTCCTTGTGTTTTGGATCTATTTAGGGAACCACACATGTGTTGTTGGAAACAAGCGGTGCCACTGCCTGAACTTTGTTAGTCATAAGCGGTGCCACCGCTTGAGTCCCATTATCTAGAAGTGGTACTCGTCCAGAACCGCTCTGTCAAGACCCCTCCAGTGTGGTGCCAGGTAGGCCTTGTTCCAGAACTAGTTTTTCATCATTTTTTGCAAAAAAATGAGTTTGTTTGCTTTCAGCCCTGCATTTTCAGGCTTGTGTGTTAGAATCTGAATGCTCATGGTTGGAAATTTTGTGGTAAAATATTGGTTTGATTGAAGAATTCAAAAGCTAGACTAGGCTTGTTGATTATTCATTTCCTTCCATGCTTGTTGGTTGTGACTGTGAAAGGAATTTTTTGAAAGCTTAGGTTTTAGTGAGTTCTCTTTTCATTTCTCTTATAAATACTAAAAGAAAAACCATTTGATTAGCATCTTGGTTTCATTTTTTGTTTCCATAGAGGACTTCTTTTTGCTTGCAAAAAAGAAATTTTTTTGACTGAGATTAGGTCATTATCATTATTGAGCATAAGGTATTAGATCTTTGATTAGCCTCACAAGATTTCAGGTTCTCTGTGTTCTTTTGTCTCTCTTGCATTAGTACTATCTCACCAAAAGAAAAAAATAGTTTAGTTTTAAGTTAGATTTATCTGTGTTTTAAGAAAAATCGAAAAATAGAGTGCATATGCATGTAGAGTGCTTGTTGTTTTTCTTTTAAGAAAGGAGACTCTTCCCCTTTTTATTGATTTCAAAAAAGAAAAATGAGTTTGGAATGTGTTGCGTGTATTTGATTTTGATTTGTTCAAAATAGTTATTTGGGAATTTTTGTTTTTAAAACGAAAAGAAAATACTCTCTTTCCCTCCTGTAGGCAGGCATACCATGAATAGTAAAGTGAAATATTTGCATATACATTCTGTATGATTTTACTTTTTCTGTCAAAATTGCATGCATTCACCTAACTGTCCACTTTAAAATTAACGGTAGTTATAGGTTAAAATTTACATAGCAATTTGAGTGATAGACTAGAGACGTGTTTGGGCATTGTTAAGCGTAGGAGTTGTCGTTACTCGTCCGCATTGCATCTCGGGACTCGTGCGGTTCTTCCATGTACTGTCGGTATATCAAATGGCCTTTTACGTACACTTGAGGTATATAGAAAGGTACTTCACATAATCAATTGTATATAGGAAGGCCCCTTGTGAACGGTTATGCATTAGACAACACTACTACCGATTTGAGATCCCACATACCTTGCATATATCGGCAGACCCCACTAGGAATATACCTTATCTATCTGAGAAAATCCCTTTGGCCATATTTCTTGGAGCCATACACCGATAACAACATTCTGGGAGATTACTACGCACATACCCTTGAGGTATATCACGAGTTGCACCTTCTTGACAATCCTGGTGAGAGACTTGACAATTTGAACTCCTCCTATCATTTAAGTTTGCTTGTTTATCCTATAGCTTGAGTAGGAAAATTTTTGGTGTGTTTTCTAGTTTTGACACCCTAGGTTAGATATGAATTGTACAAACTAGATGAGCTAAGACAGTCTAGGAGAGCACGGGCCTTGCCACTTGATTGTATTCCTGTTTCAGGAGAAAATCCTATGGAAGCTATCGACCAAGAAGCTGCTACCAAATCCCAAGTGGGAGAGAATGTGGTTGTAGAAATTGGAGGTCCATATCCTTCACACTCGCCTCCCTTGGTCCAAAAACCTTCTCAGGGTAATACTTCGTTCCATTCTCCCATAGAAGGTCATGTTGATGATACTACTCGTCCAGGTTATGGTCCCAATGCTCCATTTTGGGATACCTCTATAGGACAAGCCATTGCCCCATTTGGAACCCATTTAAAATTTTCTGAAGAAGTTTCACCAAATGAAGAAGAACAGAGACAATACTAGGAAGCTATTCTCTCTGTACAAGAAATTGAAAATAAAATAAATGACATATTGGGCACACCACCATCGTGTTTCACAGTTGTTCCTGTGGGATATCGTTCACTTGCTGATTCTATGAGACCCATTGAACTGATTCTAGATCGCACTGTGACTCCACATAATCCAGGTCAAACTACCAACCCCACCGCCTCCCATATTATGTCTATTCCCAATCCTCCCAGTTCTTTCACACCCGGGTCTCAACATTCAATTCCTATTTCATCATTACTTTCTAGTGCTAGGGGGAAACCCCTGGCACGACCTACGTTATCTGTTACTGGAATTGTTCCTAGTCATGGATAGACCTCTAGTATAGAGCAATCTACAGTTTATGTCCCTCCTACCCTCACAAATGTGGTTAAACCCCCATCTAGTTCAGGTCAGCCCTTGGGGGCACAACCTGTAACCAATCAAACCTCTTGGGGGTATGGTTACACAACAAATAAAGTACATATAGGAAACATTAATTATCCACCCAACCCTACAGGAATGCATTATGCTAGAATTCCATATCCTAGTAATACTTTCACGCCATGGGGGAAACCTAACTGGTCCTACTTTGCAGCTATGTGGGGGATACCTATACATACTGCAGGGGGTGCCAGAGGACCACATTTTGGAGTTCCTCCCCCTGGGGGGGCGTAATGGTCCTGGAGGGTCTGGTGGCCCTCCTCCTAGTGGTTCCGGAGGCTTCAGAGGTTTACCTCCCAAGGGTCCCAGAGGGTCTGGTGGTCATCCTCCTGGTGGTCCAGGTCATCCCAATGGTACTGGTGGTCTCGGAGGCCCTAATGCTCCTCCTCCGAGAGGCCCCAGTGGTCCTAATGGTCCTGATCCTGAAAATCAACCCCCTGCGGGCGGATCTTCCGATAGTTCTTCATCACAACAACCTGTCTATCAGTCTACTTATGGTCCTACTGGTACTTATATGCGATATCAATATTACTAGTATGTGTAACCTAATCGTTAGTTACCTTTCCTAGGAACCTTGGACTTGCCTAATTTGTCCAAGTTGATTAATGACCACATTCGACATAACCCCTTGTGGCCTCCCATTCCGGTAAAGTTACCATCGGACATTCCAAAGTTTGATGGGAAGAAGGGAGAGGATCCAAAAAACCATGTCATGACATTCCATTTGTGGTGTTCTTCAAACTCCCTTATGGATGATTCCGTTCGTTTAAGACTCTTTCAGCGAACTTTGACCGGTACAGCCGCGAAATGTTACATTGAACTTCCGCAACATTCGTTTGTGGATTTTGGCTCATTGGAAACTGTATTTCTTACGCACTTTCAGTTTCCTATCTGTTATGAAGTAGGCACTAATCTCTTAACTTCTCTACAATAGAACACCTCCACCCACATATCCAATCATATCCATGAGTGGAGAAGGTGAAGAAGAGTTATTAAGGCTCCTATCCCGGATCAGTTATTAGCTGATTGGTTTACTAAATATTTGTTGCCTCTGATTGCCCAAGATGTGGCTATGGGTGGTGTCATTACTGAAGAGCAAGCTATTATTCGAGCCCAATATATGGACTTGGTCTTTTCCTAGTTTGGAACTTTGTATGACTTGATCCCTCAAGCTCCTCGCCCAAGCATCGAAACTGCAAATCCACCAGCAGAAGTCCCTATTGATGGCATTGTTGGTTCAATCTAGCCCCCGTCAGTAGCAAAACCCACCAAGCAACTCAAGACTGCCACCCCTACTCCTTTGACTCCCAAGGTTTCCATCGAGTTCAATTCTATTCAGAGTATTCAAATGCCCGGCAACAATAAAAAGAAAGGTAAAGCTAAAAACAAAAAAAACTAGAAACCAACAGGAGAATCCAAAACCAACAACCAACGATAACAAAAAAGGGAAAAGAAAAGAAAAATATCCATGTCTGCTATGTGGAGGTGACCATTTCACAAAAGAGTGTTCTCGTCGGGATGAAATCACCCAATTTTTGAAAAGTAATCCCACACCCTCAGTTCTCACAGATCCTTTTCCCTCTCAACAACAACTAATAGACCACATGTCTAATCAGGGAAAATCTAGTTCTTCAGAGGAAATTCACATGATGCCCTTGGATACTATTAGTTTGCAAACTCGAAGTCTGAGTTACGGCAAACCTGCAGACAAGAAAGAAGACAATTCTTCTTCAGGAAAATCTCCCTCTATTAGTTCTCCTAAATCCTCGTCTACTGTCCCCATAACCATCGAGAATCCTACTCTTGACAAGGTTTTGCGTCCACCCAAGAGTACTCTTAGGAAGGCTATTTTTAACCCTAATTCCCAAGTTGCTCAATTTTATAATGTAGTTGAAGATCTCGCTTAGGAAGCATGTGCAATGTCTACCTTGGAAGTACTCCAAAGTTGTCCTACACAATGCAAAAACTTGTTAACTATGTTAGGAGCTTTAGACCCAGACAATACTAATTTGATTCATTTCAATGTTAAGAACTATAAGTCTATACTACCTCACAAACTCGATTTCCAAATCATAACGAAAGTATTCGAAAAGAAGGTCTTTAGAACTGTCTTAGACGAAGGAGCTTCAACTTCAGTTTTGTCCCTGTCTTGTTGGAAAGCTATTGGCTGTCCCGAGCTTGTAACATCACCTATGACTCTGAAAGCCTTTAATGGATGAGGTTTCCAGCCCCATGGTCTCATACCAGCCCTTTCAGTCGAGCTTGGGGAAAAAACTGTTTCTATTCAAATAGGTGTAGTAGATGCCCCATTATATTACAACCTCCTTCTAGGAAGAAATTGGTTTTACGCCATGACTGTTGTCTCTTTGACGGTATTTCGAACTGTCCAATTTCCACATCTAGGGAGAATTGTTACCATTCACCAGCTCAATTTCTGTACACCGGATGTTACTACCTCTACGGCTAATAACATCCCTATGTTAGGCTAGTCCCCTCCTCCTTACCAGTCGATTGGGGTAGGCATGTTGAAGGCATAGGGGCTTCACTTGTTGACCAATATCCTATCACATTAGTTCATATTGTGGGTTTTAAAATTATCGAAAATTGAACCAATATATTGCAGGTATTGGGGCGGATGAGGGGTTTAAGGTAGGGGTGGGTAGGGTGGTTTATAAGGATTGAGGTATAAAAAGGGGTGGGGAGGAGGTTTTATGTATTGGGAGGCGGTTTCAACAAAAAGAGTTTGGGCCAATATCTTTGGAAATTAAGGGTATTGTTTAATATCCCACGATCGCATGTGCTATGTGAGAGGATCACTAAGTGAAGTCCCCGTGGTTGAAGGATTCGTCCCTTATGGATATTTTTCCGTCCACTTCTACTAACACAGACATATCGATAGTACATATGATTTCGTCATTTGATTATGATCCAAAGGGAAAAAAAATTGTTGAGTCCACCTTGTTGAGTTTGCATGAAGAAATGTACAACATCATTCAAACCCTTTTTGATGACCACACTAATGAACTTCATCTAGTGGCTTCAGACCCTTACCACCTGCCCTACTGGTTAGAACCCTCTCTTCCTATTCTGGATTATCTCTCTGATAATTTTCCTTCTGATGGATCCATTATGGAGATCATGAGTATGAGTGAGCCTATTTGGGAGGATCACCATCATAGCTCCTCATTCCTCCCCAACACCAGTTTAGTAGATCATGACTTTGCATCCCTGTTTTCCACTGATATTGTCAACACACCTCAAAATCCTATATTGTTGCAAGAAACAGATTCTGAAGGAAACCTATGCAACATTACTCAAACAAATCCAATTGACATATCAGCCAAGCCTGGTACCCTTGAGCATGTTCATGTTGGGAAGAACTGCTCGACAGAAGAATCTGAAGCATACAGGGCATTTTTCAAAGAATTCCATGATATTTTTTCCTGGTCTTATGAAGAAATGCCGGGGATAAACCCATCCATTGTGGTCCATGAAATAAAAACCTATCCCACTGCTAAACCTATCAGGAATAAAATAAGGCAAGTCCATCCACGGAAGGCCGCAGCTATTAAAGCTGAAATAGAGAAACTTCTCAAAGTTGGGTTTATTTATCCCATACCCCTGATAGAATGGGTATCAAACATCGTCCTTGTCAATAAAAATTAGGGCACCATTCGATTCTGTATCAATTTTAGAGATTTGAACAAAGCTGGTTCCAAAGACAACTTTCCTACTCTGCATATCGACCAGATTATCGACAACTGTGTTGAAAGTGTCATTTTCTCATTTATGGATGGATTTTTGGTTTATAATCATATTGAGATTTTACCCACCGATCAGCACAAGACGGAATTTATTTTTCCTTGGGGAACCTTTGCATATAGGAAGTTACCATTTGGCTTAAAAAATGCTAGAGCCACTTTCCAGAATGCTATGTCTTATGCGTTTCATGATATAAAACATATTGTTGAACCGTACCTTGACGACCTCCCTGCTCATTCATAGAGATGGGAGGACCACCCTGGTCATCTTAGAGACATTTTCCTAAGATGCCATCATTATAATATACGGCTCAATCCTCATAAATGTGTTTTCTACGTTGAGACGCGACGCCTATTAGGTTTTGTGGTTTCTAAGGATGGCATCCGGGAAGATCCATTGAAATTGCAGCTATTTTATCTCTACCAGACCCAACCAACATTCTAGAACTCCAAAGTTTGCAAGGGAAGGAAAACTTTCTCTGCTGTTTCGTGTGCAATTTTGCAGAGAAAACCCACGGTTATATGCATCTCCTTATGAAGGACACTCCATTCTATTGGCATGACCAAGCCCAACAAGCCTTTTATAATCTCAAACACGCTATGACTCATTCACCCATGATACACCCCCCAGATTATTCAAAGGATTTTCTCTTATATATTGCTGCCTCCACTACTACCATCGCTACGGTTTTGGTGAAGGAAAATCCCGATGGTTAGGAGCACGTGATCTACTATTCTAGTAAGAATCTTATGGATTCCAAAACTTGATATTCATGCGTGGAAAAATTAGCATTGGTCACGGTCATTGCTATTCAAAAACTTTGTTAGTACATTTTGCTCCGTGCAACCACCGTATTGGTAGACCAAAACCCTATGTATTACATCCTGACTCGTCAGGTGCTCGGGGGCAAGTATTCTCGTTGGACAGTCATAATGAAAGAGTTTGATTTGGAATTTTCCAAAGCCACATCAAAGAAATCCTTGGTCTTTGCCGAGCTCATGTGTGATCTTCCCTATGTTTCGATGGAATCTGAGCCCAGTGATTCATTTTTAGATGAATTCCTATTCCTGATAAGAAATACTGACCCATGGCATGTAGATTTTCTCATTTATCTCCAAACATAAATATTTCAGCCAAATATATCCCATGATGATCGCCGTCATATCCGTCACCACACAAAATACTACTCATCTTGAATGACACTTTGTATAGACATGGTATCAATTCCATTCTCTGGCAATGCCTCACCCATGAGGAAACAGAACAAGTGTTAAATGATTGCCACTCTGGAGCATGTGGTGGTCATTTATCTGAGATGGCTTCAACCCAGAAAATCCTTTGTGCTGGCTATTTTTGGACTTCAGTCTTTAAATATTATCACGAGGCTATCAAGAAATGCCCACCCTGTCAACATTTTTATCCGAAAAAGCACACTCATCCTGCTTCGCTACACCCCATCATTACCGTTGGCCCGTTTTCCAAATGGGGGATTGATTATATGCATTGTAAGCCTATCTCAGCCGGGGGGCATGGTTACATTGTCGTGGCTGTTGACTATTTTACAAAGTGGGCTGAGGCCATGCCTACATATCTGGAAGAGGGTAAGACTGTCGCTCTCTTCCTATTCAATCATATGATAGCTAGATATGGAGTCCTGTAGTCCATAGTTACTGATTACGGATCACATCTCCGTAATCAAATGATGGAGGAACTAAGTGCCAAGATAGGTTTTGGTCATGGAAACTCTACGCCCTATTATCCGCAAGCTAATGGTCAAGTAGAGGCCATTAACAAAGTTTTGAAAACGATGCTTTGTTGGATGGTTTGAGACCATAAATCCAATTGGCACCATATTATTTTTCCGCTCTTTGGGCTTACAGGACTTTGGTGAAAACAACTACTGGTTTCACACCTTTCTAGCTTGTCTATGGACTCGAAGCTATCTTGCCGATTCATTTTTAGATTCCATCCTTGAAACATGCCGTCGAACTTCTCCTAGACACTTCTGCAGAGGAAGAGAGATTTTTATACTTGAACAAACTTGATGAAACTAGGAGAGATGCTGCCTTGGCTAATGAGGCACACAAGAAACGCATGAAGGCGTAGTATGACAATTCTATCAAACCTTGTGCCTTTAACGAGGGTGACCTAGTTTTGACGTACGATCAAAGATATGACAAACTAGGGAAAGGAAAGTTTGAATCCATGTGGTACGATCCTTTCGTTATTTCTAAATTTTGATAGAAAGGGGCCTATGAGCTCGTAGACTACGATGGAATCCCTTTACGACAACCTCGTAATGGGATGAACCTGAAGAGGTAATATGCCTAGATATCTCTTGGATAGTATCTTGTATATATGTATATTACTTGACTATTAGTGTGCTTAAGTATTTTCAATATGGTTTTGAGTTTAGTGTCTGTACCTTTTTATACCATGTTTTGGTCGTGCAGAACAGATGGCTTTCTACGACTTCCCTGATGGTGCTTGCCGCCACACCTTGAATCTCAGCTTCTTGGGTTCTCTATTCCCCAGCTTATGATTTGGTCAATTCAGGAGTGGTTTGTATTGGTCCCGCTACCAACAATACCGCTGAGTATCGAGCAGTCATAGGTCTTCTGACTGAAGCTGCCTCCCAAGATGTTCACCACTTTGTAGTCTTGATGGACTAACAACTGGTGGTTTGTCATCTAAACCATGTTTATACCATTAGGAATCATGTGCTTCTCTGTCTCTTGCGGAGGGTACGCTTGTTAGAAAGGTCATTTGAAACTACCCCCGATAGGAATATCCGTAGGGAACATAATATAGTTACTGACTCTTTGGCTAATTACATCCTAGATTGGCATATTTCCCATTCATGACATGAAAATCAAACTTGGTTCATTGTAATTAAACTATAAAAGACACATAAAACTCAGGTAAAATACATTCACCATTTGAGACATATAAACACCAAGTAAAAGTCTCTCTCTATATATATGAACATGTTTTACAAAAAATAGGTCACGAGACCTCATTTGAAGCACGTAGGTTTTCAGGTAAAAAATCACCATACAAAAATATTGAAGCTATCAGCTGTTAGTGGATACATCATGCACTCATCGTCTAATGATGCTCATGGTAACACATCATTGCCCGGGCTACTCTACGTAGCAGTCTACTAAAATGTCGTGGTACTCCTGCTGTAGGCCTCTGATACCTTAGTGGGAGGTCAACGATAGAATCATTAGGGATGTCTAGAGTCACCCTCTCTAGGTTCTCCTCTAACTCCCCAGTTACATCGTCACCCTGCGGTACAAAATGGGCTCCGACTCACCTGTCCAATGGGGAGGCTCCCCCAGGTCATGCTGCTCTGACATCTACATGAAAACATTCAAGTCTTGTTACTAAAACATAAAAACCATAAAACATCAAAAACATAAAAACATTATTTCCATTTTAGGGTCTTTTGTTTCTTACTGATGTCACCCCATTGTCCACCAGGCGGGAGTGGTAGTTTAGGGTCTCCGCTGAGGTCAGTGCTCGCATATGCATAATCCTCCACCATGAGGAGCTGATCTCTCAACCATCGAAAGAATGGGTCACTGAAATTTACCTTCCCCCTACCTGCTCTAGTATCAGCCATAATTTGGACCCACATCTGCATGCGAGGGTCCCGTGCCCTCAACTCTATAAAGACCACCTGGGGTCTCATCTATGGAACCCATTCGAAGAAGAAGCAAGCTAGAATGGAACCGAAACTAAATTGCTTTAGCTCTCCCTACCGACACTTGGTCAGTTGATCCTTGAAGATCGAAAGTAGAGCTTCCACCCAGTTAAAGACTGTAGGTTCCATGGCCTCTATGGCGTAGAGCATATGTGCTCTAGACACCTGGTGCACTCCTTGGATTCCTTCCACTCTCTTCATGGTAAACAACATAGTTCGTAGAGGGCCATCCACCACTGCTTTTATGGGAATTTTATTCCCTAATGTCCTAGTCCTAGGAATGCAGTGACGGCCTATCAACTCCTGAGTAGTAATGTCCCCCCCACGGGAACCAGTCAGCGAGATGGGAGCACCCCATATTGAAAGGCTAGTCAGGAAGTAGATGTCCTCTACCTCAACTGTCAATATGTGAGCACCAACCTCGAAATATTGTTGCTCTGGATTCCACATCCGGATTATATACTCTAGTAGTCGCTCATGTGATACCATATTGGGTGTGCGGATGAACTTTAAGAGTCTGCAGTCTCTCAATGCGGCTATGCAACCCGCATTTCATTTGGCGAAGGCATTGTCATTATCATGTTGCCTCTCTTTCCATATGACCATTTTTTATCAACAAGAACCTGTCAAAATCCATCATAAGACTTGTTAAAAGAATTCTTAATCATCCAAATCAATAAAAATGAGCTAGTTTTTCTTATGCAACCACTTTTATTTCTCCATGCCCGGCACCGCCTGTGTCCCATTGAGGACAGGCAGTGGCATTGCCTGTGCTCTATGTTTTTGATGCGGTTCTAGTGGGGTACTATTTATCCCACAAGGGATAAGAGCGGTGCCCACTTCCATGATTTTAGGGCTTGCCATATAAGCCCAAAACACCATTAAAAATCAAAATTGAAGGCATAAAATGAAAGAGTAGGGTCTATGCTATTACCTAGAAATGACGGTGAGCGAATCCGATGGTGGATGCTCCCGATATTAATGAATGAAAATCTGGCAAAGAAAATGCTCCAAAGGTTCTCCACTATGGGTAAATAGTAAAATGTTTTGATTTTTTACTATTTACATGACTTTTATATACATTTTAGGGTTTGACATGCTATAGTTTTGTTTTAAAATCATTTATTACTCAAAATCTATCAGTCGTAATCCTTTAATTTCAGTTATTGGGGCATTTAACACTTGTTTTGAGTCATTGCAGGATAGAAGAGCAGTAGCAGTAAAGTTTTGGGAGTTCATTTCTGACTTTTTCGTACTTCCATAAAACAGAAAAAGTCTTTTGAGCGTTTATTGCGACACTTTGGTCATGCTCTTGAAACTTAGCATCAAAGGTCCAAGTCCATTTCTGATTCTTTTCAAGCTCATAAAATCTCTCATTGTGAAAAGAGACCTAGTGAAGACTTCTTTAAACTCTTTTCGGGCTCCTTAGATACGAAAATATTGGCGAGTGATCTTGTATTCTTCACGCTCGTTAAAGCAGTTGAAGAGTCATTCATCTGATGGTAGGCTATCACTTTTCCAGTTTAGGTGAACTATTTTATGAAAAAGGACCCTATGGAGTCTTCTTTCGTGGTCGTTCAGACTCTCTCAACATGAACGATACTGAGTTTTCTTTCATTGGACTCGTTAAATTAAACATTGAGAGACCCTCTTTTGGGAATGAACCCCTCCTCTCTCATGTTCGTAAAACATATGAGTTTGGACTTGTCTTCGGATGGGCTATAACGAGTGTTTGTTACCCTCTTTGAACTCGTAAAACCGAAAAGAGGTACTCATCAATCATGATGGGGAAAATGGGAAGGGAATTATTTTGCAAATAAATGGCAGTAGTTTGTCGTTACCTTTGAACATGGCATTCGTTTGCATATCATTTCAGTCAATTGGGTATTCAGTTGATCTCCATGATGATCCACTTTCATGAGTCATATCACTCCTTTGAGTCTTTCAAAAGAATGTATTGTCCACCATTGCACTGTGTATTTTTCTAGTCTAGTCATGCTGCGAAGGCTCTTGTCGTGCCGCCTAATGTTCAAAGGGAAGTTGAAGAAGTTTTACCTTTGCAGTCAAAAAAATCTCTGTGTCAGTCATTCCAAAACTATGTTTTGAGTTTCGTGTCGTCAATGTGGGACTCATAATGGCCCTCCTTCGACGAGACTATTCCCGTCGACATCAACTCATCATCCGAGAAATAGTATTAGAAAAAAAATTTAGTACCTTGATATCGGTATTCCTCAATGATAGATTCTCTCGCTCTCAACATAGGTTCATATCATTGACCTTTGATCGATATAATCGCCTAGATGTTCAACATCAAGACATCTGTTCACGCTCAGTAGATTGTACTAGGGTACCTTGGGAATCATTGACATCAATGGTGATCTCCCTCGTACTTGTTAATGGTTCACATCATTGGCCGGTAATCAAGTGGTTTCTACCATGTTCAACTTTAGATCATTGTAATCACATGGATAGCATCGTACTTTGTGGAAGACGAGACGAAGACCATGGGTATTTGTTTAGCGCTCATTTATTTCCCCAGGTTGCGATGGATTTTTGTATATCTAACATGGATCCACATTTGTATGGTCATGGCTATGCTCAAATTTGTGTCTGTATGACATAGATCTACATTGTATGTTCAGGAGCTATGTCCAAGTTTGAGTCCTCTATCATATGGATCTACGTTGTATTCTAGTAGCCATGCTTGTTTATTCCTCTCATGGATCTGCCTTGTATTGGTCTGCAGCCATGAGTTGGTTACATTTTTGTATGAGTCAAAAGTATTGATGTCCTACAGATGCCTACTGGATGACTTTCTCCGACCGAGCTGACATTTTCGCCTCGAAGTGACAACTTGTTCTCTCAAAGCTCTCGCTTATCATATCCCTCTAAGTCTCATGCTTTGGGGGGAATTCTGTTATACCTATATCCTATCACCATCATGTGACAATACCCTTAACTTCCATGTTTTCCCTTAATCCCAAAACTTAGAGTGGAAACTTGCTCTGTTTGTCAATTCTACTTGAAAATAACTAGCACCACGCTTGCCTTGTGGCTGATGAGTGGTACCTTGCTCAGCACTTCCTGTATCCTATTTTAGAGAAGCAGGGCCACTTCCTATGGTCTTTGGTCTTAAATTGGTTCTCATCTAAACTGCTCTGTCATAAGGGAACAAAAGCGGTACCCTGGGTAAAATGGGAAAAAGAGAAGTTTCTTGAGGCTTCTAGAACTTGAGCCTCATGTCCTCCATTATCCCTATCATTATGGGTTAGTTTGAGCTCGAGATCCCCCTTGATAGGATATTGGAGCCACCTCACCCACCATTATCTCAACTATCCCTATCCATTGAGCCTTATAAATAAAAATCTCATATCCATAGTTGAGGGGAGAACTCTGAGAGTTATTGTTATGCTGTTGGATTGACTACCTAGTCCAAATCATTGGAGAGCATGGAGAGAAACATTGGAGCTTATGGGGATGAAGTGTTTGTCTCATGGAGGGGTTTGTCGACACTAAGGAAACGATTGTAAGCTTCTCCATACATTCTTAATGCAAAGCTGATTTCCGTCCCACATTACTGTTGTTTTGATTTCACATGTACATGTTGTTAGATTCCTTAGTCACTAGCATGGATAAGTAGATGATTTTCTGGTAGCTTTGATGTGCTTGTATGTTTGATATGTTTGTAGGTACACAGGTTCACATACAAAGCAAGTATTCCAGGTGTCTACAACATTCAGGGAAGGTTTTCATCCTTTGTCATTCACTCATTTGTTCTAGATATGAACCATTCAGACCAAAGGAACAGCTTCTGTCCGTAGAAGGTACAATATTCCTGATAACACCACACACACACACACACACATAAAAGAAAGGGATTTTTCATATACACTTACTATAAAAGATGCTAGATAAAGAAATAAAAGTAAAGTACCACATTTAAATATAGTACTCTAGATATTATATTTACATAGAAATATTATTATAATTAATTATATATATATATATATATATATATATATATATATATTTTGATTTTTGAGTTCTACTAAGTTGAGTGATATTATAACCATCCTAGATCCATCTTAAGTGTTTAAATATTACAAACCTCGAATGGTTTGATCCTTTTGGGTTCTTGATAGCTTAGAGGTTAAGATGTATCTTTGTTGGTATACTTCAATAATATGGTTGAAGTGGTATGCAAAAGAGCCATGTGTATTGTGCCCAAAGCTGTTATATATGTTAAAACTAAGCATAATGAAACCTGATCATAAGAAGCACATATCAAACATTCATAGAGTGAGATAAACATAAAAACCTAAAACATGCATATAAATTGACATAAGCCTAATAAATCTTGGAAACACAAATTATAAAACCAGCCTTTGTGTGGAACAAGTCTTCTCCTCAATAATTTAAATAGGTTTAATCACATCAAAAAACTATGCGCAAATACCATAGGTTACCTAATACCATGTTCCTATATACCACCAATTGTAAACCCATCAATAACCAATTCAAGATTATGTTAACTACTCTATGTTCGATTCAAGATTAACCCAACATTACCCTATTTAAATTTGACTTGGCATAAACACTTACACCCCTCAAAGTTTACTAACAAGGTATTATGGAATGCAACATGCCCGATAATCACCTAGGTTTAGGTGTACACTTTACATCTTTGAACCATCAAACTAGGGGTATGCACATCTAAATAGGTCTTACAATTGTATGCCCATTTAAATATCATTAACTCTAAGATCCAAAAATATTACAATTGTATGCGTAAGCAAGCTATGATACTCGAAGCATCTACATACTTCATTACCTGCATTTTTTCTACTCCAAATACAATTATCAAGTATTTTTCAGTTACGTACTCTTCTTCCACTATATGATTGTGTTAGTGATGCTTGAAGCATCTACTTGCTTCTTTAAAATCATCCATTTCCTCTCTGAATATAGTGACTCATCTTCATCCACTATTATGTGCGTGCTTCCACCAATTATCCACATAAATCCCGGTGATGCTTTGTTTTCATGTGTTTTTTCCAATGTCATCCTAAATTATTTCCATGCCTTTATAGCTTCCATTCACCATGGTTCATAGAGATATGAACCACTACCTCATATTATGCCTTTGATCCAACAATGAGTCATTTATAATAGTAATAAAACAAAATACATTTCTTAAACCAAGCAACCAAGAAATTTGAACAATGTCTCTAATGTTCAAGTCAACAAACATTTTTTTCCACACATTGGAAATCACCATTACAATACATAGAGATACATAAGGATATTATATAACCATGCATGACTTATAAATAACGAATAAAGCTAGATCAAATATAACTTGTGGATTAAAGGTCTCATGTGTCAAGCACATAAAATGATAATTTTACAAGCCATCTATGTAATGATTGTTGGCATGGAGACTATATTCCAACTACCAATGGATCACCTAATCAACAAGCACTTCATCATTATTGGATTATAATTTTCTACTTGTAGCACACCACAATTCTTATCTTCTAATGATTTGGTCTCAAACTTGTTTCCTTTCTAGAAGACACATATGATTGCATAATTAAATCACAAACTCAATTTTTATTTGCATCACACCGATCCATGCTCCTCCATGTTATTAGGTAATTATTGGTGGTATACAAATGAGTACCAATACACAGATTCATCACCCATAAAAATCACTAGATGAAGAAACCAATTCACTAGAAATGACTTCTCTTGCATACTTATGCATGACATTCTTCAGATAGTTCAATGCCTCCTTACTTCCAACAAAGGGATTCTATACTTTCTTTCCATCTTACGTGGATTTATGCACTTCTTTCTCTATTGAAAATTCTTCATCATGGTGGTTTGTCTTTGTTCAAGTTGACCCTCCTAACTACGACTCACCTCTCACAGTGTCATTGCTACCTATAGAAACCACAACCTATTCTCATTTCCTTTCCACTACTTGATCTAGTGCTCTACCAACACTATAAACAAAACGTAAAACAAAAACAAAATATATAAATA
>LPNX010082208.1:474139-529914 GCA_001517045.1 Pseudotsuga menziesii | reverse complement strand
ATGGGATATTTCTTGCATTTTTTTCCAAATTTTTTTACCAATTTCCATTTTTTCTAATATGATTCACCCAAATTCCATGGGATAATTTTGTTATTGTAGAAAAATCGCTAAAATTGTCTCAAAACTATATAAAGTCCTTAGAAATTAAAATATTTCTACAAAAATATTCCAAACATTTTATCTTTCAAATTTAAGAATTAGTGATATTTACCAAGGTTTCTACACTTGAATAAAAATATGGGTTCTTAATATTTTCCCTGATCAACATATCCATACATCTCATTTCTTCAACTAATGGAAACAATTGTAGTGAATCCCAATGAATCCATGTAGATCCATTGAATATATGCAGATTGACCCATTTCTAATATGATTTGCCCAAATTCCATGGGATAATTTTGTTATTGTATAAAAATCGCTAAAATTGTCTCAAAACTATATAAAGTCCTTAGAAATTAAAATATTTCTACAAAAAATTCCAAACATTTTATCTTTCAAATTTAAGAATTAGTGATATTTACCAAGGTTTCTATACTTGAAGAAAAATATTGATTCTTAATATTTTCCCCGATCAACATATCCATATATCTCATTTCTTCAACTAATGGAAAATGATTGCATAATGCTTGACGAGAGTGTGATATCTCTGTGATATTTTGAATGGCCACAAAAAAAATAAATGAGCTCCATAATACTTGGATTTTCCTTCTATGCAACAAGAAGTCATTTTAATTGAAATTATCTTTAGTGAACTACAAATTAGTACCATGACATGCTTGCATTTTCATGACATTCCACAACAAACAATTCTAGCGAATCCCAATGAATCCATGTAGATCCATTGAATATATGCAGATTGACCCATTTCCATATATCTACAAATAAATAACAAATCCATAATGGTGTCCATATGCATGTCTATGTACCACGTGATATTGACCTCTCCAATGTCATGGAATCAAGATGAAACATGACTACAATTTTTTTCTTTACAATGGAACTCAACCAACCCAAGCTTTGTTAAATGTAAAACATGATGAGTCATTCTTCAAGGCAATATTGTGCAACTAGGATTGGGCCTCATGTGTTGAGGTAGGGAATTGTATTTTGGACTCAAGTACTCGAAGTAGATTCTTGAGTTGGACTCAAGGAAGACTAATCCTTTAGTTATATAAGGTTATTCCTCATGTGTTGAGGTGAATCCTTTGATTTATGAAAGTGATGATGTTGTAAAGTCTTATTGGACAAGGATCAGGTCATGTATGTGTCAAGTCATATTCTCATGTGGACCTCCAGTTATAGTAGGTACCCATGGGGTGGACCTCGAGTTATAGAGGTGTATGATTTGCAGATTGAAGCATTAATGTTGTGTGATGTATTACTAAGCATGGTCACCGATTGCTATTAAGTATCCTCAAGAGATTAGCTACCTCTACAGTGAATTAGTTTAACATATGATCATTTGGTTTGGATTAATATTATATTATCACAACATTTGAAAAATATTCCGAGTATAATATTATGATATGATAGATGATTAAAGTTAACACATATTGACCATGTTGTAAAGATAAAAGATAAAGTGACAAGAGAAAAAGAGAATTTGAATCGCTCATGAGCTAACTAAGTGAACTCAAATTGTCGAGCTTCAGTTAAAACCACAATGTATGCCTTAGTTAATAAAAGAAAATTCATAGTGGTCACTTCAAGTAAATCAATCAACACAATTTTAATTAATGATAGTTAACTAAGTGTTAATAAAGATGGACTAGTTAACTAAAGTGTTTTGTATTGATTACGCTTTAGTTAAACTAAAAGGCAACTTTTAAGTTAATCAAAAGAGGACACTTCATATAATAAAGTGCTTGGACGATGACACTTGAGCTATTGCATTACGAAACTTAAGTTAACATCCTAACCAAGTGGTAATGCAATCAATTAGAAGGCGAATTCACTCTGTAGTCAGTTAAGCATTAGTTAATGCCATATATGAAAGTCATGGTGCATATGTTATGCATGATTGAAGAGTCCAATGTACATGATTATTATCTATCAAGGATTTTTTTTTTTTTATTGTGATGCACCATTATCCATGCAATTACTCAGTACAGTTTGCATGGAAGTGATTTAAGCTTATTATTAACATGTTGGGAACATGACATGTTGATATAGTTGATTTCAATTCTCTATTGTTCAATATTCTCTCTTATCTAGCACCTAGGGTGCATAAAGCAATATGCTATTATGTAAAAGAAATTCTCTACTATCTATCATAAATATAGTCTGAAGATTTGTTGGGTTTTTTCATCCTCATTGTTTTGAGGATTTTCCCTAGGGAACATATTATGTTACAGTTGAATGATTTATGTGATTAAATGTTCTATTGATTCAAGTATTCAACATTTCCACAATTAAAATTTTTAAAGTTCAAATCTCATCATATTTTCTCAAAAATTAACAAGCTTTACTTTAGTAGATCTTACAAATCTAGTAATATCTGTACATTATATTTGGGTTTCATAACACTAGATATGCAACTTTAGACATCAAGTCTACACTTGAGATAATCATAAACAACAACTCCATGCTTCTCTATTCACTTTTATGTCAAAAAAATACTCTTATATTTTATCACCAATGTGAATGAATATTTATAGCAAGTCCAAGAATTCTCTCATCATACCAAATTTAAAATTGATGAATTTCAAGCTTACTCTTCATGTTTCCCATGTTTGGCTCTTAGTGTCACAAACCACTCTCACTAGCTAAAAGTCGAGGACAGAGTAACTTGGAGCCACTAACTAGAAATAATCTAGGCCACTCTTGCTAGAGATTTGAGGCTTGCTGTGCTTTGATCCACTATCTAAGAGACATCCAAGCCACTCTTGCTAGAGAGTTATGCCTACTAAGCTATGATACCAAATCTTTTAAACAAGGAGATTGAAATGATCATAAGAAGCACATAGAAAACATTCTTGGAGAGAGAGAGAAACATAAATAAACACAACTATTTACAGTGGAAACCCATAGTTAGCCAAGGCAAGCCACTTGAGGCATTTTACAATGGATTTTTTCAAGTCTTTAAAAATGATTTATCACATAAGAAAACATGGAAAAGTACCATGGGTTATCCGATACTATGTGCTCGTAAACCATCAATGACCACAACTATAATAACTTAACTAGTTTAAAACCAAGTCGAGATTAAAAGGCACAACCTAGTGCTATATATATATATATATATATATATATATATATATATATATGAGATAAAAAAATCTCTTTATTTATGTATAAAAATTGTTATATAAAAAAATAACAAAATAGAAGTATTATGAATATGATATTTTAATTAAAAAAAAAATTGTTAAAGAAAGAGAGAAAGTTGATATGAAATTCAGTTCACTTGATTGTAAGCAAATGCTTATGAATTGCGCTTACATGTAAGCAAAAGCTTGAAGGTGTTAATTTTTAAAGTGAATGGAAATCAGTGAGAGGTCCTGCAGTACACGAAACATTGTTTATAATTTTGTGTCTTGAAAAGAGAAGACAAAAGGATAAGGTGTTATATTGACTTCTATAGCAACGAAGTTTAAATTTTATAATGTAAGTGTAAATTTTATGGCAACCGTCATTTGACTCTTAAATCTTATCGTTACACAACATAATCTTAACACACGAATATAAAAAAGTGATTCAATTAGTGCATGATTCAGTTTCTTTAGAACCATCTTCAAGTTGTAATTTTTATTTGTTGAATATAAATAATTTATTTATATTTTATAAATATTCGATAAAATAATTTAATGATTTCTTATATTTTTAATAATGTTTCGTAATAAAGTTTACAGACTGTAGAATAGATGGTGAATGGATGTACTCTTAAGACACTTTTTGTGTAAGGTCATCTATTTGAAACTTTCTATAGTAGCTTAAAAAATAACTTCGTAATAAATACAGAAATTATTAACCAAACAACTGTTATTATTTAGCATGAGTTAATAACTTCTACAAATTTATGTATTTGTTAAGAACTTATGTATTTGTTTTTATAATCCTACAAGTTGGAAACAAAATGTTTACACAAAACATAAATTAACTAGATAATGAATTGAATACCAACTCATGAGGTGTTCTGCATTCAATTAATCCTTGATTTCTTTATAAATATGTTAATCTAGTTTGCATGTGCATCATTTTTTTTTTCGGATTATAAGATCATTACATATCATTGGATTTAATTCATTTTTTGTTTGTTTGTTATGAGACATTATTAATTTAAAAAAAATACAACTCCAAACAATCTAGAATATAAAATTATTGAAACTAATGTGCACATGTATATTTAAAGTATGAAAAAAATTCAAATTCAAATTAATAACCAGGACAAATTATTCAAATAAAGTTTTTGATTTGCACTTCATAACCTTCATTGTTAATGAAGGATACATAATGTTTTTNATATATCTATATATATTTCATTTTGTTCTCACATAAATAAAGATTAGTGGAAATTAGAGCCTTCTACTCTTGTGGTTTTTTAATGCATGTCCCCGACGAGATTTGAATATCAATACTTGGGTATCAAACTAGTTGAGCTTGGGAAAAATATCTCTCGTCATCCCAAGCAGCCTCACATAGAAGGAGAAGAAAATATAGATGATGGAGAAGGATATCCTATTAAACTGTTGCTCGAGGAATCCCTCTTGCGACAGAGGAATGAGATGATGGATAACTTCACCTAGATCCTTCAAAGAATGTCGCCGACGACGAATGCATCTTCAATGAGAATCCCTTCAAGGGGTGTGACTCCTTTCAAGGTACACGTTAAATTCGACATCCCCTTATTTGAAGGAAATATAGATGGAGATGCTCTGGAAAAATGGTTGAGTCTATTAGAGGGTTACTTCTCTATTCAAATTTTTTTTGACAATGAAAACATCACCTTCATGCTCCTTAAGTCCCTACCTGATATCAAAGATGGGTGGGATAGGTACTCCAAGAGGCATGGAAGGGATGGATACAAAATATTCAATACAAAACCCACTTGGGAATATTTTGTCAATGAGCCATCAAAGAGGAATTCTACCTTGTCAAAAACTATGATGACCAATACACTCGGTGGATGACATTGTGCTAGGAAAGAGACCAAAGGGTGTTGGAGTATACCAATATATTCCATACCTTCTGCTCACAGATAGGTATTAGAGACTCCTAATGACACTTGGTTATAAAGTACTGGAGTGTCCTGCACAAGTACATTCAGTCGAAGATGGATTTCATGGACATATACTCATTAGGATAATCTTACTGATATGCCGTCAAGATCGAGCAAAATTTTAAGCAAGATTTTGGGTTTTCAAATCAACAACAGAATCTAGGAAAAATTGGCTCTAAGTCACAACCCAAAGGACATATCAAGGATGACTAAAGTTTCGAAAACCAGTCAAAGCCGCATGAAAATAAGGGTAATAGCAAATATAAGAAGGACACTAGCAAGTGGAGGGAGTTCCACAAAATCGATGAATTTTGCTCAAAACAATCATTGTTGGACGAGAAAAACATACCTAGATCCAAACTTTGTCTCAGACATTGACGCAGGGAAAGAAAGGGGAAAGTAGATCATTTCCACGGAACTTAGTGCCACCATCACAACTGCAAAGATCCAACCAGGAGAGTCAAAGGATCCAGAAGAAGGGGAGTGCCTCTTCTATTCACAACTATGGGTGCAAGGAAATATGCTACATTTCATTGTTAACAATGGTAGTTAGAAGAACCTCATCTCAATTGAGGCCATCAAAATATTGAATCTTTTAATGGTTCCACATCCCCAACCCTACAAAATTGGTTGTTTGATCTAGGGACGAGACATCCACATCAATCAACAATGTCTCCTCTCCTACAACATCAAGCCCTTCAAAGATGAGGTAATGTGTGATGTTGCCCCGCTGGAAGTTTGTGATGTTATTTTAGGACAACCATATATGTGGAAACTTCATGCCATGTATAATTCTAGACCTTGTAGTGTCATTATTAATTTATCAAAGAAACTCTAGAGGATACCAAAGACACTTCATGCTACTGCAGTGTCTCTCATCACAACAAAGTAGTGCATGAAGGTAATCTACCATATAGGGAAATTTGTACTCTTTATGGTTTGTTCTAAGGGTGAATGAAATATCATAGCAACATCCGCCACCTTCACACACAACCCCTCTACATAGGTGGACAAGATCGTGGAAGCATACAAAGACATCTTCACCACACCTTTCGGGATTCCAATACATTCCTAGGTTAATCATTCCATTGATTTCATCCCTGGGGCGTATTTACCTAATGAGACGGTATACAAGCATTCCCTCATAGAGAATTAGGAAATCAAATGGTAGATTCTAGAGTTAATCCAAAAGGGGAACTTTCGACCCAAATCCTCACCTTGTGGGAGCCTAATTGTGCCGATATAGAAGAAAGATGGGACACGATGAATCTGTATTGACTATGGATATCTAAACAAGATCATGGTACATAATCAATATCTCATTCCTTGGATCAACGACCTCCTCACCACTCTAACCATAGAAAATCAAAGAAATTATGATGCAATTCATAATCAACTCATATATTAGACCAAACAAGAACAAATGACTCATATAATTTTAGCCCAAAAAATTTAAAAAATTAAATAAAAAGAAAGGAAATTGTAAAAAAATTGAAACAAATTTTGATTTTTTTTACTAAAAAAAGACAAGAGTAAAGATAAAAATTAATAAAATGAAAAACAATTTTAAAAGATAAGTAAAAAACAAAATAAATGATGTAAAAAACTAACGTTTTAAAACTTTATAAAAAAAAGTGTAAAAGTAATTTTTTTAAAACAAATGTTTTAAAGAAAGCAAAATAAAAGAAAAAACAAAATAATTAAAATAAAATGTACACCTTACATAGTGGGGAGTAGGTAGGGGAGATGGTGGTGGAGTGGTGGCAGTATGGTGGAGGTGGTGTGTAAAAGGGGGTAGGGAGGGGTGGAGCTATTCTGCCACCCTTCTTACCCCCTTTTACCCTCCATCTTGGTTAATGTTTGCATATTTTGTTTTATTTTTTATTTCTTAATTTGTTTGTTGTTTTGTTTTTTATTTGTTATTTTTGTTGTTTTGTTTACAATTTATTTTTGTTTATTTTTGTGAAGTTTAATTTTCATTTATTTTTGTTTATTTTTGTTTAGTTTATTTTTATTTTTATTTTTTTAAGTTTATTTTTGTTCTTTTAAACATTGAAGTTTAAAAAATCATTTTTATACTTTTGTTTTTAATTTTTTTTAAACATTAGTTTTTTTGCATTATCTTTGTTTATGTGTAATTTTGTTTTTTAATATCTTTTATATATTTTTGTTATAGAAAAACATAGTTTCATCAATGATTTATTTTCGATGATATTGAAAATATACATCTTACAATTTGGATAAAAGATGATACTTATGAATATGTTTTAATAAATGAAAATAGTGAAGGAAAATATAGCAAGATGTTGACTTATAATGTCGCGGTAAAAAAATTAGCATATAGAGAAAGGGATTTGAAGGGAGTGGCCATAAATATCTATCAAAAGCCATAAGTGTTGATTAATTATCTCATAGATACATTTTCAAGATAAGGATATTAGGTCTTAGTTTTGTTCTCGTGTTCAGGTAAAATTTCTAATATTACATATGAAAACATATTTCAAGTTTTATTGTTTTTTATTCTTTATTATTATCTTCTTAAGTATGCTTGTTTATGATATTTGACTAAACTATTGTTTTTGTTTTTGGTGATTAGGTACAACAACAACATGCTCCTTACAGAAAGAGAGAAATTGCATATCCATTCATAATGGTACACTACAATGCAATTACATCAAGCAAATAATTAATGCTATTCAATTTCTTCCATATGAATTGCAGGAAGTTGGTTTGAAGAAATGAGAGTTTAGTGAAACACTTGTGGTGAATATGTCAAAAGAGACTCAACCTCCATTAGGAGGGATGTTTTGAAAGGAGAACTTCGGGAGTCTTGCAGACATAGAATACCCATTGGAATAGGACATTGATGTCCTTGAAGAAATCCAAGCTCTATAAAATTCCAATTTGGATGAAGAATTTGGCCTGCATCATATTGTTGATTAGTTTCATCTCTTGAAGAAAATGTTAAATTTGACAACATTTTGATAAGATATATTAGTAATGTTTTGACTTTCAGACTTTATTTTAGAAATAAAATGTCTATATATAATGTTTTTAATATGTCATTTACAAATATATGGTATAGTTTTTCTTGAATTTATGTGAATCATCACTTTTTAGAAAATAATATGAAACAGTATCATTTTTATAGAAACAAAATCTCTGAAAATCCATTGAAAATGGTTTTAAATGTCCTTATTTCTTGAAACTTTTTTATAATTTTGTCAATAAAAATGTCTTATTTTGTCCATAAAAATGCCTTATTTTAAAGAAAAAATTGCAAAACGGATATGTTTTTCATTATAATTTTCTTCTAAATGAATGTTATTTTGTTAAATTTCTAAAAAACACACTTGAAAATATAAATTAAAAATATTTAACAAAAAAGATGATTCCAAGGCCCAAAACAATGCCTCAAAATGAAAATGTGTGATACTGGTATCAACCCATTTTGAAATGGAGGTTAAAATAGATACTAAAATTAGGAGAGAGAAAAACGAGAACTATGTCGAGTTCTCATTTCATATTATAAGTGGTTTCAACCGATGTATCATATCCTGCACTTCTTGCACCATCGTGAAACCATTTGTCAAAAAGCAAGGATTATACACCCCACTGTCCACTCCAAATGGGACATGGGAATCCATCTCCATGGATTGCATGTCAGGACTACCTTCAACTAAGCATGGTAATGACTGTGTTTTTGTGGTCGTGGATCACTTCTCTAAGATGGCCATTTTGATATCTTGCAAGAAGAGCCTCTCTACCGAATCCACTATTAAGCTCTTCTTCAAACATGTTTGGATTCATTTTGGGCTGCCACAAACAATCATTTCATATTAGGGCAGCAAGTTCATGAGCACTTTCTGGTCTATTCTATGGTCATTCATGGATACCAATATCACCAAATCGACTTCCTTCCACCACCAGATCAATGGAAAAATAGAGGTAGTCACCTGGATGATTGTGCATATCCTAAGAATGTACAATTCTAAACATCCCCGCACATGGGATGAGAGCCTTCCTTATGTTCAACATAGCTATAATAGAGTTATATTGGTCTTCTCTGGGCAGACCTGGGTTTACTTTATTGTACCAACAAAACCCCTAGCTCACTGGCCCTTTCGGCAATAGATCGCAGAACGACCTTAAGTCTCACCCGAAGTGATCATAGATGGGGTGGTTGAAGAATCAGGTTTCCTCAACCAGGTTCTGTAGCATCCTAGGTCCTCTTGACTCTAATTAACCAGCTAAATCTCTCAGCAAGGGCTATTTCTCTCTTCCTAGTTGACTCTGGTATGGGACTGACTCTTATCACATCATAGCTTCTAGGACGATGCGCAAGATTTCTCTTCCACTCAACTCTTAACCTGTGACATTGCACACTGCAGCTCCCCCCGACAATGCGGTATCACCTTTCTACGCCACGATACTCCCTACAGTAAGAATCACTAGGCTCATCAACTCTCAAGGTCCAGAGGATTCCTCCATGAGTACAATAGCTCAGTTAACCTTCATTAGGGTGTTAAACAACCTTACTTAAGCTTCTACAGTTTAACACGCTTAACATCAATTACGCTCAACTTGCTGAACTAAATATACAGAAGTCACTCAACATTGTAGCTATTAGCTGTCGTAAATCAAGCACTGATAAACTCATATACAAAATACTCGACACATTCAACTCGCATTTAACCTTCTATGTTACTGTATACTGAAGGACAGCATACATACATTCATTAACTGGTAAGCAAAGTTCATGTAACAGATAAAAGATAGCGAATAAGTAAAGCACAATCACATGAAACAGTCGCACAACACAGGGATGTTACATGGTTCACTTCCAGCAGGGAAGCTATGTCCACGGGAACTGTGTTTGTATTATATCTTGAGAGAGTAGACACAGTTCTGCTGCAACCTCTTATGCAGCTTGAGATCTTCTGGGAAACTCCATGCACACAGCTGGGAGCCCTTCTCTTAGATCTCTTCTTTTCCTATAATGATTTCTTCTTACAATATACCCTTCCTCTTTCTCTCTCAATCCCTGCAGATTGTTACATTCATGCTCAAGGAGCCGGCCACTAGTTACAGTAAGATGACTACAGATTTAATGACAGAAATAGAGCTCGACTCTTCCTCAATGTCTCACAATACTGATGACAACTAGTAACAACCAAAAAACCCAACTAACTAACCCTTCATAATACAAAATACATGCTTAAATAGGTGGCCTGAAGGTCTCACCGTGATACAAAACTATGGGCCTATCCCATCAGTAACCCAAAACCCTAACTATGACAGTCGGCCTTTCTGTACTTTGAACTATCACTTTCTGGTCACATTGCAGCTTCCTACAGTCTTCCATGATTTTCGGCGCTGATCACAGGTATGGGTGCCGCTTCCTCGGTCGCTCCCCTTCTGTCCTTTGTCTTTAATACCTTGTCCTATTGCTCCTTCTTTATTTATGAGGGTATTTGAGCCCTCCTGTCATCGCCGCTGCCTTAAATGCAGTGGTTGAGCTCTCTTCTTGGCCGCTTCTAGTACTATTTCCTTTGACTTCCTTGTTCCAACCACCGCAATTTTTGTCCCACGATCCACGATGGGAAATATGCTACGGTGTCATACCTTTGTCACATCTCTTATATTTCTAGCTTATCGGCATCGCCAAAACTATCTTTCCTCCAAAAATTGTCCATCTTCTACCAAAATTAGCAGCTTTTCCTGTAGCTGTGGGGCCCTGCTCCAACAATCCCCTAACACTTACTTGTGGCTCGTCCCCAAGCCACTAACAGCTGGCTTCTATTTCTGTAGGTTCTCCTTGGCTTCCTGCGAAGTCCTTGCGAATCTCTCCTTGAGTTATGTGACATCTTTGTCCATAGCTTCGATACAGTCTTGTGCCACTTCAAGCATAACTTGAATAATCATGGAGTCTTCTATGTTATCAATTACACTCTTTCTTGCAGTGAACTCCTTGACCTTCTTCTCAACTGCATCGACCAGCTCTACGATTTGTTCCTGATACAGCTGAAGCATATTATTGAATTGTATCTCTTTTCCTTGTAACCTCTGTGCTTCCTGTTGCAAACAGTTCATCTCTGCCATCTTCTTCATCTTTGTAAGAGCTCCTAAGCTCTTGACTTCTTCCTTTATTGCTGCTATTGTATTCTCTATGTTTTGGATGCTCTGCTGCAAATCCAGTCTATCTGGGAGCTCTTCTAGTTCCGACCATGTCTTCGTTGCATCAGCTAGTAATGAATCTGCATCATCTATGTGACAATTCATTTGCATTGAAGTGATTCTAAAGGCCTGTGCCCTTGCTTCCTTGTCTACCTCAGGTGTGCCTGGTGCTCGAGCGTCAAGCTCAGCAATCTGTGCCTTGTGGTCTTCCTCCATATTGACCATTGTCTCTTCCAGAGCCTTTGCTCTATCTGCAATTCTTCTTACTTTCTGTATTAGAGGCAAGGCAAACTCTATGTTACACTGGGGTAACTTTAATGCGATGTTCTGTAGGACATGACTTAGATCCTGTTCTCTTTCTTCATATTGTCTTCGCTCCTACACCTTTGTCTAAAATCCTGTGGTGAGATCTGCATTCTGTTGTAGCAGCTGAGTGTTCTGTTTATAAGTCAAAATCTCTCTATCCTTGAGCTCTGCGGCTATCTGCTGCTGGATCATCTATATTTGATCAATGGGGAATTGTGCCATATTAACCTCGACAGGTTGTCTAACCTATATCTACACATGAATCATCGAAACAGGGAATTGGATGCTCCCTGGCGGTATCATCACTGTATTGATGCAATCCTTTGCAAATAATTCCTCGTGGGAAATCGATGGTGTTGAGATTTCTCCTGCTATTTCCTTGACTGGTTGAGTCTACATCATGGCAATCTTCTCAGTTAGTGCTTTCAACTCCAGAAGCTGCTTATCTATCGTGCTCTGTAGCTTGTCCTGCGACGTCTGCATCGCCTGAAATGAGTCCCGCATCTCCTACTTCAATCTTACTGTGATGAGATCATAGCCATCCTTTGTTAGTGCGATCTCTGTAGTTGGCATTGAGGATTTGAATTTTTTCCTCTTTTGTGCCACTGGTGGAACTTCTACTGCATCTTTCCTCTTGACACCCACCTGACCTTTTCATTTGTCTAATGGATCTATCGGTGCGTTATCTGCTGGTACATTTCCTGCCGTGGCATCTTCTAATGCCTTCTTCCACTCTTCATCAAAGCCTTTGATGACATCTTCTACATCGTGTGCTGTCATCCTGAACAATCCAATAGCCCAGTCATCCTTTCTAAACCCTTTTGGCCTGAGATAGATTGTATTCCTGTTCGCAATGAAATCAAGCCGATTGTGATACATGTCAACAACCTTTATGTTGATCCATGGTGTCTCTTGGATGAATCACTTCAACAGCTTATAGTATTCATAGAATACTATCATATTGATCTTTTTCTTGGCTAGACTGTTTCTTTCCCATAAGTTTGCATATCGTGCGCCTCTGCACTCTCCACCTCGTAGCTGTAGAAATTGGGTATGGGGCGGCTCTCTCCACCCAATGAATGCACATAATATAAGCAGCCATGAGAAGTGGAAGGGGTGGTTTGGATCATCCTGCACTGCCAAAAAATCTGTAAGAAAAATATTTAATAAAAACAAACACCAATTAAATTGTTCACCTTCTGCGACTTGCACGACAAGGTGAATTACTTCTCCTGTGACTTCTTTCGGGCGAACTTTAGTTAATAGTCTGCCTGCAAGTAGACTGGCTATAAATCTGAGTGTATTATCAGCTAAGGCTGTGAGGTCATAAGCCCAACCTCCTCTCTGTAGCTTATACTTGTTAACTAGAAGCGCTGGTAGCTTAGTATCCTTCCTTTTCCCTGATATATGTGTCTGAGGGTCCTTACCATTCTTGGACAGCCCAGTGATGTGATGTATCAAGTCGATGTTTAGATCAACCCTATTACCTAGCCAGAGGTAACCTCCATGTACACAGGAAAGTAGCACACACACCACGACATTAACCTCTGTGCCATGTCTGAAATGTGGTATTTTCAACAAATTGAGCAAGCCTGAATGCTCAAGAATCTGGACATGTTCCATAGGAACAAAATCATCTGCGCCAGTCCTCGGGTTCCTCTGAACCATAAGATATTGATCCGACTGAAACTGAGGATCTGTCTTACTGTCTCCAAGTTTGTAGTCTGTAAATTTGAGAGCAGGGACATATCCTAATAGTTCTCCATCTTCCTTTACACGAGGATCAATCGATGGTAGTGGAATAGGAAACTTAGCACCATTGGGAATGGTTACCTCTGGTGCGTCCTTGACTCATGGAAAAATGTATACTATTGCCATATGAACTTCTTCTTTGTGCTCTGAGCTGGACTCTTTTACTATTTGATCTTGAGTCCTCATCCTTGGCGTCTTCCTGACCTATGTTGCACCTAGTTTCACAATCCTGGGTGGCATCATCATAGTAAAGTCAAGGCCACCACGCTTGAATCATCGCATGATGTCTTCTAAAGGTTCATTCTCGGACATAAACCACCTGGTGCGATACTCTAGATTGGAAATGGCGGCGAAAATGGGGAAACCAACACCCTGTAACTGGAGTATCTCTGTCATATCTTCATTAATTTCCTGTTAGAAGGTGAAGTGACTAGCCCTCTTTCCCTTTCAAAATCGTCTTTGCAGCACAGGGAACATTGCCTCGCTACGATTTCACACCGCATCGTCCTAGACCAAAAAGTTTTCATGAAACTTCGCAACGTTCAAAACTCCACAATGGTCCTATGACTTGCACAAAATAAACTTTCCTGCTGCGATTGTTCCTACTTAGAACTTTAACACCTGGTGTAGACTAGTTATGGGTGCGATGCCTCCCTTCAACTACACTGGACATCTGCACCACTTAGTTCTTTGAGTTAGGGTTGGGAGGTGGAGTGGCTATCACTATAAAGCTTAATCCTACTACCATTAATCAAAGTAGGAACAAGTTCCCTGTTCAGTTTACTGAGCTGAACGGCACCTCCTTCTGTGACTTGTTGAATATGATATGGCCCCAACCAATGTGTCTTGAACTTCCCTAGAAACTTAACAAACTTGCTGTCATAAAGGAGCACTAGGTCTCCTGTCTAAAAAATCTTGCTCTTGATGTGCCTGTCATGCCAAGATTTTTCTCGTGCCTTCTGCACTTTTTGATGAAATCCTGCAATGAATCTATCTTCTTCTAAGGAAAGCAGCTTCTCTAATATTTCATTCATCGTATCTGTATCAGCCATCTCGGTAATTTGAGCAATTCTTAAACTGGGAATAATATATTCCATAGGCATAAAAGCCTCTTGTCCATACACCAAGCTGAAAGGCGTGTGTCCTGTAAGTTTCTTGCATGTAGTCCTATAATCCCATAACACAGTGTTAACCCTGAGGTCCCAATCATTTCTTTGGGTGTTACAGATCTTGGTAAGAGAATTTTCTAGAATCTTGTTAAAATCCTCCACCGTACCATTAGCTTGTGGGTGGTAGGGAGTGCTCTTATTGTGTTGTATATGAAATTCCTCTATCAAGGCCTTGATAGTCTGATTCAGAAAGTGTGTGCCTTGATCACTCATCAAAATTGCTGGACATCCAAATCTACTTATGATGTTTTCAAAAATGAACTGTGCAGCTGTAGTAGCATCACAATTCCTTACCGTTAGTTTTTCAACATTAAGCTAGCATTATGTTAGGATGTTTACTGAGAGAATAACAAGTACATCAATAAAACATAAGCACATCACAAGAGACAAGAGACAAAGAGTTTTTCTCGGGGAAACCATAAAGGAGAAAACCCCGTAACTTCCTCAGAGATAGAACCAGCACCAAAACAGTAAAATCCCCAAAACAGTAAGTGATCTCCCAACAGTAGTAGTCTTCTTCTTGTCTAGCCCCAGTGTATTTTCTTCCTCACTAATGCGCTACACTTGAGTGAGTGAATTATATGTGTGTTATAAATAGAGAGACTCACTCTCTATTTATATTCTTCCGTTCACTTGAAGTGCACTCAATCATGTCGGTCTCACTTAACAATTACTTACTAGAGCTGACATCTCTATGAGTGTCTAATAACCCTAGTGCCCCGAAACTGTGGGGATTTTAACAATGACTTGACATGACTTATTTACATTATTGATCCTCCCAATCGGAACATCGGGGTATGACAACATGAATCAAATACATAATAGATACATCTCGGAATAACATCGGGTTACAATACATAAGATACATAGATGAATACATTTCAAAGTTACAAATACATCAACACTCCCTCTTAACTAGGAAGGTATTCTTTCGACACAATTTTCAGCACTGGTCTTCTTCTCTGTATCAATTGGATCATCTCGTCATTTGCATCTAGAGTCTTCTGAGTCTTCAAGTCATCTTCATCTTCAAGTCTTCTTCACTGGATCTGGATCATCTCTCGATCTGGATCATCATGGGGCATCATCACTGGATCATCTCTCGATCTGGATCATCATGGAACATCATCACTGGATTTGGATCATCTCTTGATTTGGATCATCATGGAACATCATCACTGGATCTGTATCATCTCTTGATTTGGATCAACATCACTGGACTGGATCTGGATCATCACTAGATCTGGATCATCACTACTGGATCATCATCATTGGATCTCGATCCTCACTCGATCTGGATCATCACTGGTGCTATCTCGTGATTCTTCTCGTCACAAGAAATTCTACAGAGCCAACCCTTTTTCATGTTGGTTGTAGGCCTAGGCATCATGTAGGTCTTCTCCCAGCACTTACATCTGACCTACTCATCAGAAAGGCACGCCCAACACTCACATATGATCATGTAGGAACTAATCCTATAATCATATCAGAATGGCCCAGCACTCACATTCACCAGCATCATAGGACACACCTGCTATCATCTGTGAAAAGGCTCAACACTTACAACCACTAGCATGATAGGACACACCTACTATCATCTGTGGAAAGGCATAACACTCACATCCATCAGCATGGTAGGACACACCTACTACCATCTGTGGAAAGGCTCAGCACTTACAATCACCAGCATGGTAGGACACACCTACTACCATCTGTGGAAAGGCTCAGCACTTACAATCACCAGCATGGTAGGACACACCTACTACCATCTGTGAAAAGGCACTACACTTACAGTCACCAGTATGATAGGACACACCTACTATCATCTGTGAAAAGGCATAGCACTTACATCCACCAGCATGGTAGGACACACCTACTACCATATGTGGAAAGGCTCAGCACTTACAATCACCAGCATGGTAGGTCACACCTACTACCATCTATGAAAAGGCTCTGCACTTACATCCACCTAGGCGGGAACACATCCTACTCACAATGGTGGAAGGGCTTGCACTCATATCTGATCTTGTAGGAACCAATCCTACATTCATATCAGAATGGCCCCCAGTCCTCGAATGAGCTACCTGGTAACTAACCAGGTGCCTCCATTCTCCTAGAGAATGGCAGTTGCCCTTACATCTGACCTGCTCATCGGAATGGCCAACACTCACATCTGACATGGAAGGAATTTAATCCTTTAGCCATGAAAGAATGGTTCAACCCTTACATCTGATCAAGTGGGAACACATCCCTTTATCACATCAAAATGGCTACTCAGTTCTATACTGAGTGTTCCTAGTAACTGACTAGGTGCCTCCATTCCTAGAATGGAAATTGCCCTTACATCTGTCCTACTCGACAGAATGGCCAGCACTCATATCTAACATGGAAGGGAGCAACCCTATCACCATGATAGAATGGCTCAACTCTTACATCTGACCATGGAAGGAACCAATCCTCTCACCATGTCAGAATGGCTATGGGTCTCATCACTTTCTCTTTGAGGGAACCATGATCTCGAGAACACCAAGCTTCTCCCTGAAGTACTCAAACTTTAGCCTAGCCAATGGCTTCGTCATAACATCAGCTATTTGTTCCTCCGTTGCAACATATTGGAGCTTCACTGCTCCTCTCTGCACCATATCCCTGATATAGTGATACTTGATCTCGATATGCTTCGACTTGTCATGGAACACTGGATTCTCTGACAACTTCATGCAACTCTGGTTGTCATAATGTATACAAGTAGCATCCAACTGGATATCAAATATATCAGACAATAGCTTCCATAGCCATACTGCCTCACAACTAGCTGAACAAGCTATGACATACTCTGCTTCAGTTGTACTCAGTTCCACACAGGATTGCTTCCTGCTAAACCAAGAGATCACACCTAATCGGACACTGAAGCAACATCCTGAAGTACTCTTCCTGTCGATGGAACTACCTGCCCAATCTGAATCAACATAACCTTCCAAGTTAATCTTTTGATTTGCATCATACTTGAGCCCATAATCAACTGTACCCTTTAGGTACCTCAGAATATGCTTTACAGCAATCAAGTGAACATGTCTCGGATCTGTCAAGAGCTGGCTCAAGGTGTTCACATCAAAGCAAATGTTTGGTCTCTTGTTCGTCAGGTACATAAATGACCCAATCATCTGATGATACATCGTAGCATCAACCGACTTTGATGAAGCATCACTCAATAGCTTCAAGTTCGATTCCATAGGGTGTGGCCATAGCTTTGCAGTCCATCATCCCAAACCTCTTCAAGATCTCTATTGCATACTTCCCTTGTCCAAGGAAGATTCCATCTGTACTCTGCCACACCTCCATACCTAGAAAGTAATGCATCATCCCCAAGTCCTTCATTTCAAACTCAGCAACAAGCTTTCTCTTCATATCAGCAATCAACCCATCTGTACCTGTCACAAATAGATCATCTTTATACAGTAGGAGCGTCACTGGGTTGCCACCTTCAACCTTGTAGTAAAGGTTGGAGTCTACTTTACTCTTGGTAAAGCACAAACTGGATAGAAAGCTGTCAATTCTGCCGTACCAGGTCCTGGGTGCCTTTTTCAAAGCATACAGGGCTTTCTTCAATTTGCATACATGAGACTCTCTGTCGCGTGTCTCAAAACCGAGTGGTTGTTCTACATACACTTCCTCTTCTACTACACCATTCAAGAAGGTAGTCTTGACATCCATCTGGTGTATTTTCAATTTCATCATTGCAGCCAGAGAAAGTACTGATATGATGGAAGTGTATCTGGCAACAGGTGCAAAGGTTTCTTCGTAGTCTATTCCTTATTTTTGAGAGAAACCCCAAGCTACAAATCTTGCCTTATACTTTTCAATGCTACCGTCTGCAGCATGCTTGATCTTGTAGATCCATTTGGAAGTTACAACTGACTTCCCTTCTGGTGTTGGGACAACATCCCAAACATCATTCTTCATGATCGATTGATATTCTTAGATCATAGCATCCTTCCATTCTTTCTGTTTTACTGCTTCTTCATAACTGGAAGGTTCTTTAGTAATGAAATCACATAGTAGAGATACATACCCAGAATTGGATCTGGTTCTTTTCCTTTCTCTGTGATTCTCTTCTGGAGCCCCATATATTTCCTCACCTTGGATAATTTCATGTACCAAAGCAGGCTTCCTCTTATGGGGATTCTTCTCTAGAGGTGGATCTACAGGTCTTTGTGGTTCCTCGAACTCTCGATCTTCTTCTTGAGCTTCTTCGTCCATCATTGTATCATGAATTCTGGGTACTTTTGCTTCTGCTTCTTTAGGTTCTTCAGCAGGTCTCTTTCTGGATTTGTTGTAAGCCGTGCCTTCATCAAATGTCACATCCCTACTGATGTCAATCTTCTTGTATCCTGGGAAATAGATTCTGTAAGCCTTTGAGCTTTCAGAGTATCCCACAAATATGCCCTTCTTTCCTGAAGGATCTAATTTTTTTATCTTCTCTTTTGGAATGTGTATGTAAACAGGACAATTGAATATTCTGAGATGGCTGACTTCTGGTTTCTTTCCAGAGAATACTTCTTCAGGAGTCTTGTTCTTGAGTACTCTATGTGGAGTACGGTTCTATACATATACAACTATTCTAGCAGCTTCATCCCAAATATGCATAGGTAGATCTTGATCATGAAGCATTGCTCTTGCAGCTTCCATGATGGTTCTATTCTTCCATTCCACAATTTCATTCTGTTGTGGATTATAAGGAGTGGACAACTCCCTCTTAATCCCTAATTCTTTGCATAGCTCTTTGAATTCATTCGAAGTGAATTCTCCACCATTATCTAATCAAATGGTCTTGATCTTCTTTTCAGTATGGTTTTCGATCAAGGCTTTGAATTCCTTGAACTTGCTGAATACTTCATCTTTGTTCTTCATAAAGTAAATCCATGTCTTTCTAGAAAAATCATCAATAAAAGAAACATAGTATGCATACCCACTTAGTGAGTTTGATGACGTAGGACCACATACATCGGAGTGGATGATTTCTAGAATACCTTTGGCTTTGCTTTCACTGCTGGGAAATGTCTTCTTTGTATTCTTCCCTTTCGCACATCCTTTGCAAACTCCATCATGTTTTGCTTGGAATCCTGGAAGACCTTCAATTTCTTTGCTTGCAATAGGTAGTGCTCTGTAATGCACATGTGCAAGCATTCTATGCCAAAGTTCATTTGGCTCTACCGTGTCATGGATCAAGGCTTGTTCTGGATGGCCCTTCAATTTGTACAAGCCTCCTTCTTGTTCTCCAATCACTACCGCATCATCAATAGTCTTTCCTTTTGGCCACATAATGACTTGACCATCTATGAATGCAACCCACATTCCTTTTGCATCTAATGCTGAAATCGAGAGAAGATTCTTCTTGAGTCCTGGAACAAACAATACTTCTTTCATTGTTAGAGACTTACCAGAGTCTAGTTTATATGAAGATTCCCCACTACCTTTTATTGGATATTGGTAGTCATCTCCTGGTTTCACCTTGTGAGGTGATTCATGTTCTGACAGTCTTACAAAGGATTCCTTGAATCCCGTCATATGTTTGGAAGCCCCACTGTCTATAAGCCAATCATCACTACCATGAGTAATGTTACCTGTGAGAGAGGATATTAGAACATATTCATCCTCGCTTGAAGAATCTTCACTTTCATATCTGGATCTCTTCTTGGATGGTTCATCATCCTCTGCAGCATGAGCATGGTGCCTTCTTTTGTTCTCCTTCTTTGTATGAGAGTGGCCCTTGTTCTTAGGGAAGTCTTTTGCAAAGTGTCCTCTTTCATCACATGTATAACTTCTTATTTTAGATATATCTCTTCTAATGTTATCTTTATGATGAGGATCCTTACGTTTGGAGTAATGAGGTTTTCTTTTGCTTCTCTTGGAGTGAACTGTGAGAGCTTGGTATTCACTTCCCATCTTCTCTTCTTGGGCTGCTATCCATGCTTCTTCTTGAGAGAATTCTTCCCATAGTCTGCTGAATTTGAATAACTTCTTTCTAGCATAGATTCCTTGGATGAAAGCATCCCATGACCTAGGAAAGCCATTCAAAGTAGTCATCACAATCTTTGCATTTTCCACTTCTTCATCAACATCTTCTAATTGTTCCTTGATCTAAGAAACCCTTGTGAAGTAAGACTGGATAGTTTCTGCATTTTGAATCTTCACATTCTTCAGTTGGTTCCTCAGGGTCATCTTTCTATTGATGTTCTTTCCTTCAAACAATTTGGTTAGGGCATCAAACATAGCTTTAGGTGTCTTGAGAGAGGACACCTGTGGGATAAGGTGATCCTTAATAGAATAAACAATGGTCCTGTTTGCCATAACCATCTTCTTCTTATGTAAGGCCTTTTCCTCATCTCCCTCTGGACCTGTAACCTCCTCATGAATGTAGGAGTCTAATTCATTCTCTTCCAGGACCAGGGAGATCCTATACTTCCAGGCTCGAAAGTTTTCAGCTCCCTCAATATTTTCATCAAGCTTGGTATGATAAGACATCTTTAAATGAGAACCTCAAATGGAAATACAAACGAGTTTAGATATTACCAGGTTCAAGATGTCGAATCTGAAACTTGAGCTGAGATCCTGCAGAGCTGGTTCAGGAGCAAATTAGGGTTTTGCTTTTCCAGAGTTCTGTCCACCCAAATGCCTTGAAATTTGTCCCTAACTTCGATTTTGGGGAGGAGATCAATCCAGTCTTGGGCTCACTGAAAAATTCCTCTTCTGTAAAAAGCCCTAATTTCTGACCATAGTGACGGGCCCAAAACTGAAAAAACCTTAGAATTGGATTCTGTTTCGACAGAAAGATGCGCCCTAAGGAGGAGAGTTGTTGCACCTTACTTTTGCTGAAAATCTATGGAGGAAGATCCACAAAATAGGAAGCCCTAGTTCCCGTAACTGCACAGTGTCTTCTTCTAAGGTTAGCTCTGATACCATGTTAGTTTTTCAACATTAAGCTAGCATTATGTTAGGATCTTTACTAAGAGAATAACAAGTACAATAATAAAACATAAGCACATCACAAGAGACAAGAGAGACAAAGAGTTTTCCTTGGGGAAACCATAAAGGAGAAAACCCCACAACTTCCTCAGAGATAGAATCAACACCAAAACAGTAAAAGCCCCAAAATAGTAAGTGATCTCCCAACAATAGTGGTCTTCTTCTTGTCTAGCCCCAGTGTATTTCCTTCCTCACTAATGCACTACACTTGAGTGAGTGAATTATATGTGTGTTATAAATAGAGAGACTCACTCTCTATTTATATTCTTCTATTCACTTGAAGTGCACTCAATCATGTCGGCCTCACTTAATAATTACTTACTAGAGCCGACATCTCTATGAGTGTCTAATAACCCTAGTGCCCCAAAACTATGGGGACTTTAACAATGACTTGACATGACTTATTTACATTATTGATCCTCCTGATCGGAACATCGGGGTATGACAACATGAGTCAAATACATAATAGATACATCCCTGAATAACATCGGGTTACAATACATAAGATACATAGATGAATACATTTTGAAGTTACAAATACATCAACACTTACTACTTTGGCCTCTGCCCACCTGGTGAGGTATTCTGTTCCTGTGATGATGTATCTCGCACCAGTTTGTTTCCCTAGTGGGTTGATAGGACCCACAAAATATATAGCCCACTTGTCAAATTCCCGTAGTGTAATGTGTGGTCGCAGCAGCATTTCATCTCTCCTCGAAGGTTTTCCTACCCTCTGGCAGATATCGCAGCATCTGCAAAACTCCTTAGTGTCTTTATGCAAAGTAGGCCACCATAATCTTGCAGCTACAATTTTCTGAGCAGTCGGCTTTCCTACGAAATGACCTCCTGTGGTACCTGAATGTGCTTCTCTGATAATGGCCTCTTTCTCGTGCGGCATAACGCATCTACGCAGGACTTCATCTGGACCTAACTTATATAAATGTCCTGCGATCAAAGTGAAATCTGCTGCTTTAACAACTAACTATTTCTTTTGCTGCTTAGTAAACTCAACAAGTGCCCACCCTGCAGTGAGAAAGTGAATAATATCTGCGTAGTACTCATCTGTGATCTAGATAGAGAACAATTGCGCATCTGGCAGATTATCCTCTAGATTACTTAGTTCTTCTCCTAAGTCTATCCGTGATAGATGATCAGGTTCTGCATTCAATCTTCCTGGTTTGACAATAATTTCAAAATCATACTCCTGAAATAGGAGTAACCATCTACAGATCCTTCCCCCTAACACTGGCTTA
Source organism: Pseudotsuga menziesii (assembly GCA_001517045.1). Lineage (NCBI taxonomy): Eukaryota > Viridiplantae > Streptophyta > Pinopsida > Pinales > Pinaceae > Pseudotsuga > Pseudotsuga menziesii. Next base: position 507,016 of record LPNX010082208.1, on the reverse strand, counting down.
TTGACCAAATACTTTAAAGCGAAATGGTCAGTGAACATCTTGAATGGGGTACCCAACAGGTAGTGCCTGAACTTCTGTAGAGCATACACCATAGCTAATCCTTCTCTTTCTGTAGTGGTGTAGTTTTTTTCTGCGGTAGATAACTTTCTACTTGAGTACGCGATAGGGTGATCGATACCCTCTTCTCCTGGTTGTGTTAAGACAATCCCCAGTGCGATGCCAGATGCATCCACATGTACATGAAATGGTTTGTTCCAATCTGGAAATACTAAGATGGGTGCTGTAACCATATTCTCTTTAAGAGTGTCTAAACTTTGCTGGCATTCCTCATTCCATAGGAATTTCACTTCTTTCTTTAACAGCTTTTCCATAGGTGCTGTGATCTTTGCATAGCCCTTGATGAATTTTCTATAATACCCTATATGACCAAGAACTATCCTCAATTGCTTGACTGAGTTGGGTGCTGGAATATTTACAATGATGGAAATATTTACAGGATCTACCATCAAGCCTTGTCTGCAAATAATATGACCCAACAGAATACCAAATGGTGCACAGAATATACATTTCTTCAAGTTAAGAGAAATATGATATTGCCTACATTTTTCTAACATGAGCCTTAAATCTCCTATATGCTTTTTGATTAATCCAAATACAGTCCAATCATCAAAATAGACTTCTAAGAATTTATGGATGTATTCCTTAAAGACAACAACTACTACTATAGAAAAAGTAGATGGTGCATTTTTAAGACCAAAGGGCATTACAATATACTGGAATGAGCCCCATTCTGTCGCAAAGGTGGTCTTATGTTGATCCTACAGATGGATTCTTATTTGGTGATAGCCTGAAAATCCATCAGTGAGTGAGTAGATCTCCTGTCCTCCCACATTGTTGAAAATGGGTCATGAAGTGATGCATCATTGAGTTTGCGCAAATCGACACAAATCCTGATTTCTCCTTTAGTTTTATTTTCCTGTACAACCATGGGACTAACCCATTCGCTCTCTTCTACTGGCTCAATGATGCCCGCTGCTAGCATCTTATCGATTTCATCCTTAACTTTTTCTTTATAACGAGGATTTAATCTGTATGGATGTTTCTTAACTGGCCTAATGATCCTCTTTCAAAGGTATCTTCATGACTCCAAAATATCCTACTAATGCATCATTGAGTTTGCGCAAATTGACACAAATCCTGATTTCTCCTTTAGTTTTATTTTCTTGTACAACCATGGGACTAACCCATTCGCTCTCTTCTACTGGCTCAATGATGCCCGCTGCTAGCATCTTATCGATTTCATCCTTAACTTTTTCTTTATAACGAGGATTTAATCTGTATGGATGTTGCTTAACTGGCCTAATGATCCTCTTTCAAAGGTATCTTCATGACTCCAAAATCTCCTACTATTCCACTCATCTCTATAAAATTAGTGGGAAATAAGTCTTGATATTCATGTAACAAATCTGCGATGTGTCCTACTGTTTCATCATCCCAATAGTCTCCAATAGAGGCAAACTTTGGTTCTGTTTCTGTGCCAATATTGATCTTTTTAATCTTAATAGGCTCTGTGACAATTGGAATCTCTAGCTTTGGTCCATCAACTTTGTGAGTCCCTTCTGATTCTGGAATGTTGATACTACGAGGATTCTCATCCTCATCACCTGGATCTTCTGTGAAGTTGTAACACTCTAGCGCGTGTTCTAACTGGATGGCCCAATCAGGCTGAGCATACACTGGTAGGGTACACTCATCAAATGTATTAGTATTTATAGTCTCTAGAGCCTGATCAGTGCTTGGATACTTAGATTCAAAAGTGAAAGTGAGTACAAAGCTGTCTATCATAACTGGCCATGTAATGGTTCCTTTGCGCAACTCTGTCTTAGTGTACCAATTCCTTGGGACTTTGTCTAAAGTGTGAATGAATAGGTGAACCCATTCATCCTCTGGAATGTTCGACCAATTCTATTCACAAATATTAATATGTGACCTGGGGTCACTTTCTCCTGTATATTTCTGCTGCAAACACTCCTTGTCATTAGAGAATCTGATCACCATCAATCTCTTAAGATCATCCCATGATACGATATTTTCTTTATGTGCATGCCACCATCTTGCAGGTGTGGCTCTTACTGCAAGGTCAATAGCTGCCATCCTCTGCTCATGAGGGATTTCTTGCTCAAACTGCTATAAAACGTCATTAACGTCTGCTAAGCCATCAAACAACAGAATATCCTTAATCTCTGTTCCAATCCATCGCAGTGACTTAGTCATAAATGCACATCTACGAGCTGAAACTTCATAAAGTCTATTCTGCCAATTTTCAAAACCAACATCCGAATCCGATGTGCATGAGCTATCACATCGGCAACTAATATTTCTTTCTGCGGTGGGATTGATCTAATCACTCTGGTTAGCAATCATCTGATAGAGTCTCTCCATTTTACGCACCTCTTCCTCTTCTCTGATAGTTTCAATGTATCGAGGACCCTGAAAAGGATCCAACGGTGCGATGACTCAAATCTGTTTATCCTCAAAGGTCATTTGTCTTTTCTTCAAATTGATAACAACCATGTTATCAAATGCCCGATCAATACCTAATAAAGCTTGATACGGTCTTCTATTGCCAATAATTTCTATGACTTCAAAATCCGCAAAGCTGCAAACTCCATCAATATCAACTGGTACTTGAGGTAATCGACCCAGTGGCGATACCCTCTACTGATTGGCTAATCGTAGATGGATAGGTGATTTGGCTAACTTAGGGGTACCCATCTATTCCCATGTCTGCTTAGTGAGAACATTTACCTCTGATCCTAAATCTAGGATTACCTCATCCATTTCAAACTCTCCAATTTGTGCTGTGAGTCTCATTTCTCTTCCTGTTCTTGTATGGCCCATAATATTATGAACAACACGCTAAGTACTACTCACGGAAGAAGACTGCTGATACTGATCTATGATGCGTTGAAGCTCTCCTATGGCTTTCTCATTTCTTATGAGTTTCAAGCAGCTCCACAGCAAGGATTGTACACTTCCTGTCAACTCATCCTCCTTGCACCTTCCAGATGTGGTAGCCTACGATATCTGCACAGGACTAACACCACAAGGTTTTTGCTGTGGTACACCCCTACAAGGCAATATCTATGATCCTGATAGTGTACGGTTAGTAAAGAAAGTTTTAACTTATTGAAATGTTTCTTTGTTCTTCTCCAGGTCAAGTGGTGTAGATTTATCAGTGGCTTTACGCACCCACTTCAGACCTGTATTCTTTTCGGCATCCTGCGATGTCCTACTAGTAGAAGCACCGCTGCGAGTCACAAAATTGACTCTTGGTTCTGGTTCTTTCTGCTCAGCAATGATAAGCTGAATATTCTGGTTTATTGCTGGCTTAGGGTCCTTAATCTTGGCTATCAATATAGGACATTCTTCTATAGTATGATTATAGGACTTGCAATACTTACATGTTGTAGTAGGGTTCTGACAATCCCTAGCATAACGTCCTATGTCTCCACAGTTGTAACAAACAATCGTTCCACGGCCACATCCAAATCCTCCACCACAGCCTCTTCCTCTGAATCCTCCACCACGGCCACCATGATCCGGTTCATGAAATGGACCTACTGCTGGTCCTGATGTCTTTGACTGGACTTTGTAGAAGTCATGTTTTCTCTCTATCATGAGATCATAGGCTCTGCAATTATTTTCATCATGTCCTACTGAATTATAGAAGTTATAGTATAAATTCTTAGGGGTTTGTACATAATTCTGAAGGAAAGGGCATTCTTGTGGTCTATGTCCTCGTGTTCTACAGATTTCACACCATGGCCCTTGATTCTGTACTAAGGGGTTAGGAGCCCCACTTGCTATATACTCAACAAATACTGGACAGTTATCTTTGGTATGGCCATGTCCTTTACACTTTGTACACCATAATTCTTGTTCAACCTCTTTTCCTTTCTTAATCTCATGTAACTGCAAAGTGAGATTAGCTAACTGATTCTGTAAATTTGTTATACCTGCACTAGTCTCAGCTAAAGGTGAAGCCTCTAGTTTCATTGCCATCTCCAATGCTTCATCCTGCATATGGAGTTTCTGTTGCATTAGTGGAAGTCTGATATGAGGGAGCAGTGCTACGATGAACCATTCCTTATGCTGCTTCAGTGCAAACTCAAAACTAACTTGGACTATAAGAGCTTTAAATTTCTAATCGAAATCCCATACTGACTCTGTAGGTAACTATTTGATGTCTTTAAGTTCTATGATAGATTGTGACTCAGACTTGGGTTTCTTAAATTCCTTAATCATTGCGGTCTTGACCTCTATGAGTGTTCTATTCTGCGCTGATGTATACTTCATATACCATGTTAAATCTCTTTCTCTAAGTGTAGTGGCCAACTGGACAAGCTTAGTATTGTCATCCTGGATCTATTTAATGGTCCATATAGCTTCACATAGGAACCAATGTTGTTCTGGGTCTTCTGCCCCTGTACCCCTAAAGGTAGGTAATTTCATGTCATCCCCCATGCTGTTTCTACAAGGTGGATTCTGATTTGCTGTATTACTACCACTTGGTGGTGTAAATGTAGGTGGTATAATGGTAGTATGTACTGTGTGTGAAATACTAGATGGAGTTCCTGTGGGATTATTCTGAGTCCCAGTTGGTTTCTCTGGGGTATAAGGGTGGCAAGGGATACCCCCTACTATTCTTTCTCTATTACTTTGACTCTGTTCTCTAGTACTGTCTGAACTGTCTTCAAAGAAGGAAGATCTGAAATCTACTTTATATCTCTTACCGCTACGTGTACATCCAATTTCTTCAGAATCACTCTCAAACTCTTGTGACATTACACTTACTTAACTTATTCATCTGAGAATATATCCAGTACTCCTTTTTCATACAATAACATCTTAAGGGACAAATTTAAAGAGTTCAAGTACTGACTGCGACATCCTTTGAAGAAGTACCTCTCTGCTTCGCTGAAACTCTTTCTTTGATCAATTGCAAACTCTGTAATGAAACCTTCCAGCAAACTCGCAAGCCAGAAGTCTACTACCTGTGAAATAGGATTATCTATGCTCTTCACGGTGTGAATCAGCTCTGGTTTCCAGAAAATGTTCCTTTTCTTCTTGAATACATGCTTACCATTCAACTTTGACAACCAGTCATACAACTCATTTGCATAGGTCACAAAAAATATCTCATGCAGGTCTGTGAAGATATGTTTCTGTAACTAGTCCTCTGTACTCAGTCTAAGACTCTTGTTTTCTTTCTCATCAAATTCTCTTTCCTTAGACTCAACCCACTGGTTAAGTTATTCTTTAGTAGGATGCCAACAGAACATCAACTCTTTAATTTGTTCAAAACCGGCGACAAAACCATTTGTTGGTCTTGTCTGGGCAGACCCGGGTTTACTTTATTGTACCAACAAAACTCCTAGCTCATTGGCCCTTTCAGCAACAGACCGCAGAACGACCTGAAGTCTCACCCAAAGTGATCCTAAATGGGGTGGCTGAAAAATTAGGTTTCCTCAACCAGGTTCTGTAGCATCCTAGGTACTCTTGACTCTAATTTACCAGCTAAATCTCTCAGCAAGGGCTATTTCTCTCTTCCTAGCTGACTCTACTATGGGACTGACTCTTATCGCATCGCAGCTTCTAGGATGATGCGCAAGCTTTCTCTTCCGCTCAACTCTTAACCTGCGACATCGCACACTGCAGCTCCCCTCGACAGTGCAATATCGCCTTTCTACGTCGTGATACTCCCTACAGTAAGACTCACTAGGCTCATCAACTCTCAAGGTCCAGAGGATTCCTCCTTGAGTACAATATCTCAGTTAACCTTCATTAGGGTGTTAAACAACCTTACTTAAGCTTCTACAGTTTAACATGCTTAACATCAATTACACTCAACTTGCTGAACTAATTATACAGAAGTCACTCAACACTATAGTTGTTAGCTGTTGTAAATCAAGCACTAATAAACTCATATACAAAATACTCAACACATTCAACTCACATTTAACCTTCTATGTTACTGTATACTGAAGGACATCATACATACATTCATTAACTGGTAAGCAAAGTTCATGTCACGGATAACAGATAGCGAATAAGTAAATCACAATCAAATGAAACGGTCACACAACACACGGATGTTACGTGGTTCACTTCTAGAGGGGAAGATATGTCCACGGGAACTGTGTTTGTATTATATCTTGAGAGAATTGACACAGTTCCGTTGCAACCTCTTATGCAGCTTGATATCTTATGGGAAACTCCACGCACATAGCTAGGAGCCCTTCTCTTAGATCTCTTCTTTTCCTATAATGCTTTCTTCTTACAATATACCCTTCCTCTCTCTCTCTCAATCCCTGCGGATTATTACATTTATGCTCAAGGAGCCAGCTACTGGTTACAGTAAGATGACTACAGACGTAACGACAGAACCATAGCTTGACTCTTCCTCAATGTCTCACAATACTAACGACAACTAGTAACAACCAAAAAACCCAACTAACTAACCCTTCATAATACAAAATACATTCTTAAATAGGTGGCCCGAAGGTCTCACCATGATACAAAACTATGGGCCTATCCCATCAGTAACCCAAAACCCTAACTATGACAGTCAGCCTTTCTGTACTTTGAACTGCTGCTTTCTGGTCACACCGCAGCTTCCTGCAGTCTTCCACGATTTCTGGCGCTGATCACGGGTATGGGCACCACTTCCTCAATTGCTCCCCTTCTGTCCTTTGTATTTAATACCTCGTCCCGTTGCTCCTTCTCTATTTATGAGGGTAGCTGAGCCCTCCTGTCGTCGTCGCTGCCTTAAATGCAGTGGTTGAGCTCTCTTCCCAGCCGCTTCAAGTACTATTTCCTTTGACTTCCTTGTTCCGACCGCCACAATTTCTGCCCCGCGATCCATGGCAGGAAATGCACTACAACGTCGTACCTTTATCACATCTCTTATATTGCTAGCTTATCGACATCGCCAAAACTGTCTTTCCTCCAAAAATTGTCCATCTTCTACCAAAATTAGCAGCTTTTCCTGTAGCTGCGGGGCCCTGCTCCAACAAGTTCTTCATATCTCTACCGATCACAACCCTTTTCATATGTGTCTATGTTTCCAACCACTCGTCCCAATTAATGTAGCTCTTCTGCTTGCATCCACACAGGAGGAATCTAACCATGCTTAGGCCGAGGCTGATAAGGCCACCATATTTGCTGAAAGAATCCAACACATCTTCCAATATGTCCATGAAATTTTGGAAAAGGCTAATACTAAGTATAAGCAATGACATGAATAACATCGGGTTCCACACAATTTCTAGGTGGGGGATAAGGTTTGGTTGCATTTGTAGAAAGAGAGGCTCATAGGACCCCATCCCAATCTTTGTCCAGTTCGATATGGACCATACGCCATCACCAAGGAATTTGGTGACAATTCCATTGAATTAATAATTCCTCCATTTGGCATGCACCCAATATTCAATGTGGATCTCTTTCGACCATATTTTGCACAATTGTTGGACACCTCAAAGGTGGAAAAACAATTGAGACCTACATAGCTTAATCTTGATTGCATGGAACAAGCAACCATTAATTAGATCATGGAAAAATAGGTTAAGGGAACCCACCAATAGGATATCCAACTATATTGAGTTATCAAAGTAGGGAAGCTCCTCCACTAAGGCAAGTGGCTTACCAAGAGTCAAGTTTATCTGAAGTTTCCACATTTGATGGGGGATGTCAACGTAATGGAGATTATTGATTCCTAAGAGGGGAAGAATGATCCAGATATATATAGGTGGCCACCCACCTATTCCACTGTCTCAAAACAATTTTCCATTTTGGCAATTTTCTTATAATTTTCTATGGTTTTTCAAGTCCCAAACTTTCGGGGTTGTTTTGAGGCCCTAAACAACGTGTTTTGGGGATTCGAGGGGCCAAATGGTCACCGATGGCATCAATTTGTCCCATGCCTAAATTTATAAATCTTGAACAGACCTTTTCAACTGGTTATCAAACACCCCAAACATAGATCGTATGCAAAAGTCATGACCCCGTTAGGTTGACTGTAATAACCACCTTGTGGCATTCAGGAGACAAGGGTGTATAATAAAAACTAATAGGACCACTAATAGACCCATTCATACATCAATAATATGTAATAGACCACCATACATGGGGTAAAATTACACACTATAGGGGGAACTGTGCCCAACATTTACGACTTAACATGCCTCTCCCCTTTAGACAAGCATTGTCCTCAATTATTGGGTAGTTGTGGATGCATTTGTATGAAGGAATCATATTCCCATGTTGAATTTGTAGGTGGTAAGTTCTTCCACTTGATGAGGTACTCAATAATAGCTTGGTTTCATAGTTGTTTGGTCATTGTTTCAATGATTTGTTCAAGTTCCCATATGATTTTTCCTTCTTCAAAACCCCTTTGACTGCGATGTTGATCTACTTGTTGTTTCATATTAGTTTTGGACATCTTCAGTATTTGGAGACTACTTGTAGGTTCTCTATGCAATCTACTACTTCTTGAACTATCATAGTTTCTTTCTTCAACTTTGATTGGAAGATTGTTTTATGGCTGACTTCGACTGAGATAAATTTAAAATTTCAGCTCCCTTGGGTCTACAACTTTTCCTTGTGGTGTTTTGATGTGTCCTCTTTTTGTTTCCATAGGTCTGACCTAATTTGGATGCTTTAGTAAAACTATCTTGCAATTCTACCAACACTTCTTATTTTTACCCTGTCTAGAAGAGAGACTCTTGTATACTATGCCAAGTCTCCAATATTTCGAATCTAACTCTGGAAAATATACCACATATACAATGGTTACTCTTATTTTTTATGCAATAGGTCTCAAGTTTGGAAGTATCTTCTTCCTATAAATATATTCTTCCTATAAAATATCTTCTTAGTATATATAGGAGACAAGGGTGTATAATAAAAACTAATAGAACCACTAATAGACCCATTCCTACATCAATAATATGTAATAGACCACCATATAGGGGGTAAAATGCCACACTAGGTCTCAAGTTTGGAAGTATCTTCTTCATATAAATAGGAGACATTATTATATATAGGAAGAATATATTTTTGTCCTCATTAAGTCATGACCCCGTTAAGTTGAAATTACAATGAGAGCAAAAAGTTTGGAAGTGAATAATTGCCATGTCTAAACATTCCGTGATTTTTCTAGAAGAAGATGATGTCTTCTGCTAATTTGTGAACAAATAGGATCATTATTTCGTTATCAGTGAACATATAGGATCATTGAGCGCTCTCTAAATTTAGACATAATTAGGTATAAATCATCCTATGAATAGTTGAATAGTTTACTGAGGAGACAAAAACACATGTTGAAATTCCCAAATTTTGATTTGATGATATGAAGATGATTTTAAGAGGAGCTCAGATGCCATGCTAAAATTCCATGATTCAATTCATATACAGTTGTTGACCAATTCCTTGATTGAATCAATCTAACTTTGAATCTTGAATCTTAACTATCTGCATTGATGTCCCCCCCTTGTCAGCTGCACGGTGAGAAGGATGTGGAAGGGATCCAAGATTCTGCTTTGGTTTCTTTTGTAATAGTTGATTTTGGTTCCATGCATCTGGGGGTTTTGGTTGGCCATTAACCATTTTTACCTAATCTTGTTAATTCAATGTACTGCCTCGCTTAAGATGTAATAGAATATCTTTCTTCTTTTGTCTTTGTACTCCCACTGTACTCCCCCCCTTAAGGTATAAGGGAGCACCAACTCTGATCTTAAAATAGATGTAGAATTGGGCCCCGATCATATCCAAAATGATCATTTGGAATCACTAATTGAAATTTCTTTTCTTTCGTAATTTCACTATTCAAATCTGTCTTTACTTGTGTTTGAACTAGACGATAAGACTTCTTCATCTTCTTGACTTCTTGGTTTCATCTCCAAGAACCTATCCAACTGTGATCCAACCATAATGGATTGTTTTCTTTTTATCCTTCTTATTTCAACATTTATCTGAATGATGATTTGTCTTCCCACAATGAAGACAAGGATACATATCAAAACATGTTGTCTCCAATTGGTCAACTCTATGACAATGTTGGCATTCAAGAATTTCTTCCATATGTTTATCATCATTTTCTTGAATAACTTATTCATTAGTTTTTTGGATCTTTCAAATCTTCATTAAGAAATCCTGCACTCACAAATTGACTCTAGCCTTGAGTAATCTGGAATATAAAAGTTGTTTCCTTTTTCTTATACTAAACCATATCGACTTTTGTTGGATTATAATTCTTCCCAAGGTCTAACAATCAACTTGGAAATATCAGGTTGTACTTGACGATGTCCTCCATTAATGTATTATTCAAATTCAAATTCACATTCACTTTGGTTGTTGTTACTCCGAGCTTCTTCTTTTGACTCACCTTCAAAATTTAGGAATCCCCTAAATGATTCCATTCATGACCAATTAAGAAGTCCTCAATCATAGTATCTTTATCAAATAGTTTGACTAGATCACTTGTATGACAAGTAGCATCAACCTTTCCCATTAGAGCATTTGTATCACAAGTTGTATCAATCGTTTGAATTGTGTCACTTGTGTCACAAGTTGCACTAATCATTTATTCCTCTTGTTTAATCAATTGTATTTGAAGAAATTCAATCAACTGATTCTTTATATCAAGTTGATTGTGAATATTATTCACCTCATTTTCCAAATCATCTAAGTATACTTGTAGCTCTTTAATTTTTTTATTTGCATTTTGTAGTCACTTTCTTCCTTTACCAATTGAAGATTTTGCAATTTTATCACTCACTTGAAATTGCTTTCTTGCACTTGTTTGTTTTTGTGTTTTCACAGTGGCTTCCTTTTATTTGTTTTCATGGTCCCTTGAGTTGATGTCAACATTATAAACATTATAAGGGTGTTTGCTACTACCAATCATGCACCCCAAGTGATAATTTACAATGATTAGAATTTAATGAAGACAACTTCCTATTTCAAGTAGGTCTATTTAACAATTTAATGACATGTCATTATGATCCAAAGATTCAACCAAAACTTAATTCAAAGAAATTCTCTTCTTGATGCATTTACAATTTTCACTTTGTACGTTTGTTCATTTACGATATTGAATATCTATCAAACTAGACAGAAAACATCATCATTAACCATTAAAGAAGCATGCACCAAATAAGATCACCATTATATTAGATGTGCTTCAAATCCCTTTATTCAAATTTCAAGTAGATCTAAAATACTATCAACAAAAAAAATTCTAAAATACTATCAAAATTTTTTTTTTTATTAAAAAATATGATACATAAGTAATTGAGCTCTTTTTTTACGATTTAAAAGATGATAATTTTATTAAAAAATATGATACATGAGTAATTGAGCTCTTTTTTGACGCTTTAAACCTTTCTCTCTTTCCTCTTTAAAAAAAATTTAAAAATATAACCAACCACCTTTTTAACCTTGGTAATATCTCTTAGTAGTCCTTTGCAAAAGGTTTCTAAGTTCTATTTCAATGAGTAAAACAACAATCTGCTTTTATATTGTATAAATGCTTACAACACTCCATAAGAAAACACTTTCCAAAAAATATGTCTTGGAAAAACACTTACTTCCACTTAACCTTTCTTTGGATGTAAAAAAGCAAACGAGCAATCAGATAGGCAACCATTAAAAAAATAAAACACTAATGCCCATGATCATAGGACCCACTAACATACACTTCCCAGAGATGCATAGACTCCACCAGCCTTTTTTGGTTCTCATTCCAATGATTGGATTGTATATGTGGATTGTTGCGCTCCGGGGCTCCTTCTGTGACAAGAACGAAACTATGCAATCATAAAGATGGATTCGATGGCCGTTTTGCAGAGAAGATTTTGGGGAAAAGAATATAATGCTGCATGCACGACGTGTGAGGGGTGCATGGGCTGTAAACAGCTGAGTGTGTTCAAATCGGAGCCTCTCAGTGGGCTCTATCCTTGAGATGATACCTAAATCTGTTACAAAACTGCCCGCCCAGGTCTTCCGAATGCAACAAACACACAGTTGCAAAGCAGAGGCAACAAACAATAACAATAGGGAACCACCCATGAACAGTGTTGTGGGTGGTTGTAATTTCAATCAAATGTCTCTCTATCACCTCGAATTCGAATTAGAATTTTATAGCAGTGATGTCATAACCTCGACCTTGTCTTCATCAATGCCTGGCTCTCTATCACCTTCTCATACTTTGGTCTGCACCTCTTCATTGATCTAAGATATCGAACCTCGTACAATTTCATATAATCTGACAAATGAACTAATCTGGAATCTGGATCTGGATCTGGATCCAATCCACCAGGTACACAGTTACCAACAAATTAAACAACCTCTGCCAATTTAACTTAACCTTCTAACGAACTTCATTATGTTGACGAAATATTCAATAGGATCACATCTTAACTTTGTGAATAATGTGCAAATTGGGATTGTAGAAAATACCTTTGCATACAAACTAATATTCTTGATATTTTAAAACAGATAATTATTCTCGATATTAAAAAACATATAATTGAAGAAGCAAAGAAGCAACAACAGCTTTAAATAGATCTCTAGCTTTCTTGACTATGACTATTCTCAACCCAGATCTTATTCCAGATTGACGATATACCATAGATCTAGAATTGAGAAAATGAGATTCATATTCTCAACAAGTTATAGTGACGACCATACTCTTTGGTAGGTCTTTGATTACGGCTATAACGTGTCCATTCTTCCATCCATGATCAATAGCATTACACGATCTGCAAATAATCGTAGCCTTCTTTCTTCACAACTTTGGCATCTCATCTTCCATCGATCAGTACCATGGAATTATCCAGCCTTTAAGACCAAAGGTGTTCTATATGATAAAAAATCTGTTACTATTGCTTGCTTTGTACCATGTTAAATTATAGAACACGTATAAGACGAAAGAAGAACTAGTGGAAAAGGTCTAAGCCTTCTTCTAGCATTAATCTTTATATCAATGATAGTATTATATATTACATGGATCATAGTCAGATCTCACTAATAAGTCATATAATAGATATGACAATTCATAATCTAATAAAAGGTGATCTTGAACTTTATAAATAAATATGGTTTAACAAAAAATTATATAAAATTGTTATATGATATGATAAGATGTAGAAAGAAAACATTTTACACTTCTTAAAAATTCAGAAAATTGTAAAAATTATTTTTTTAAACCTTTACTTACTTTACAATAACTTAAAATTTAACTCCTATTCAAAAATTCATTCAACTTTAAAAGTAAAATTACAATAAATTAACATAGAGCACATCTATTTAAAAAAAATCTAAATCAATTAATAGTATAATTAAAATTATACGCTCGCAAGAACCTGCTACCCAAATATTATGCAATGGGAGTGCGCGAGCGGAACAAAACAAGAACGTGCACACACCCTTGTATGCGTGCACGCGCTCCTGCTTCGGCAGTAGCGAACCTCCAGGTCGGATTGCCAGCGTGGACAACAAGAGCACACACGCGCTCACGTATAAGTGCGTGCACGCGTATGTGGACATGTGCGTGTGTTTTGTGTGATAGCACACAAGGACGCATGCACATCCCTGTGTTTAAAGAAAAATAGTGAACAATTTGTTTTGTTCACAACCCACCCACGAGTGCGCAAGGAGGCGAAAACGACCCCCAAGGAGCCTAACGGAAGTGTCCAACAAGGCTAAAACTACACCCACGACGTTGGAGGTAGATGGAGTAGGAATGACATTTTTTTGTTTATTTTGATGTTTTTTATTGTTTTTCAAATAAAATACAAAATTAAACAAAATGAAAATGAATTGAAATGGGAAAAATTTGATATTGCAGGTGACAAATACCAATGAACCATCACAAGAAAGGAATGAAAAAAACCAATCGGAAGACCCAAACCCCGAAGATGAATTACACAGGGATTTAAACCAATTAAGAATTTAGAGTGATGAACTGAAGAACACCAGAGAACCCTCTCGGGTTTCCCTCATGACATCACTACAAAACATAATAGAGTCAATAAACATTTCCCACAGTGAGATAACTAATTTGAGCAAATATAGGGCTTGAATGAGAGAACATTATGGTACTGGTATGCCCAAAGATGATATGAAAAGCATGAATATCACAAAATCCCAACTGTGGAGCAAATTTACAGATCCGAGAACAGGACAACCATGATACGTGAGGAAGAGGCAAGTTTGCATGGATTGGTGTAATTACCAGCCATGGAGAGAAAATTGGAGGAAGAGATGGTTCATGGTTTTTGACAAGCCTCCATGCAACGATGTCGAATTCCCACAGTATTTTCTCAGGAAACTGTGGGACTGTGGGATGAGTTTGTGTTAAGGTTCCATGTGAACTACTTCGATATCACTGAGATCCAGGGTGTCAGTTTTGGCTGAGCCCAAGATTGACCTCACGCCCACCAGAACTTACTCAGAGGACCTCCTGCACCTAGGCGAGAGAAAAACCCACTTCCTCAACCCCCTGGGTTAGGTAGTAGTCTAGATGAGATCCATGAGTCCTTTAGACATCCCACACGACACCTTCTTAGGCATACCACGTTTGTGGATGTGTCCTCACAGAGCGAGTAGGACCACCCCGAGAGGTGACACTTTTGCATAGTCTACTGGTGGTGGGCGAGGGAAAGAAGCTATAGGTGGTAGCCAAGGTGATCCATCCAGATCGACAGGACTAGTGCCACATCGTTGTTCTCGTTGTGGGAATCCATGTCATGTTCCCACATAAAAGAATTCCATAGAGAGTTACCTACACTAGGTCAGTTATTGTTTTATTTAATGTTCAAATATTGATTATACGTTATGCAATCTCATAATTTCTAAAAAATTTAACTTAGAATCAGATGTTGATGACTTGATTTGTTTTAATGTAAATCTATTTAGTGCTGAGTCTCTAACACCCGGGTGGGAGGACATTGGTTCCTTCAACCTAGATGGAGCCATGGCAGCTGCAAAGGACATAGTGGCACCATACACACATGTATTTTTCTTTTAGTAATTAAATTTAATGTTAGTAGTTAATATTGTCATCCAATGTAGTTAATATTTAGTAATTGAATCTAAATATTTTTTTGTAAATGAACAGGTGTTCGTAGGAGTGAGTGACCAGCCATCCCCACTGGGGATCAACAGATTCCCTCGTGAGCAGGTATCTTGTAATAAAGTATAAATTTAATTTTAGTTTTGATGGCTTAGATTTGTATATTTATATTTTTCAAGTACTAATATACGAGGCCATGAATATGTATGCAGGTCCGAGTACATAGGAACTTCGGTGTCACTATCTCTCCATCGACTGCCTTTTTCCCACCATATATTCCAGGTGTAGCCCCTGACATACATGTCCCTTTCCCTGCATCCCTCCCCACCGCGTANTCCATCCACCCCTTCATTTGAAATTTTACATGTTTCCACCCTCCCCCCTCTAACCACGATACACCATCCATCCACATTCACCCATTCCTCCACCCCATCCCAAACCTCATCCCCCTCCCCCATATTCCCCCACCACCCTCGTTTCCTCTTCCAGGGTGGACCGTTCTATCCTACAGCCAGTTGGGGTTTATTGTCGTACATCACCACTTCTCCCACTCCAATCCACGCCCTCTCCCATCCTTCCCCCTAGTTTCCAAAAAACGATTCACCATTTTGCATTTTTTGAAGCCTTGTTTCGCCCAATTTTGATGGGGTAAAATTTTTTCACCCTAAAAATCACCAAATTATTATGTAAATGATATAAATTCCTTGGAAATTAAAATATTTTTTGAAAAATATCACCAAACATTTTATAATTGGCCTTTTAAGAATTGTTAAGATTCACCAACATTTATACACTTTTAAATAAGTATGGTTCCTTAAAACAATCCCTGATGTCAATGTGGTTACATTCTTCACTATGCCATCCACCCTAGCATCAAAGCAGGTTGTCCAACCCACTGCTCCACCTTCCACCCCTGAGGACCAGCCGATTGCTCCACCTGCCATCCCCCAGGACCATCCTGTTGTGTTCACAGTACTGAGAATGATTAGTTTATGAAAATATCATGCAATATTAACAAAAATTAACATAGGCAGTAAATTGTACGAGTTATCTTACTGTTTAAATGTTGCAGGGTGGCATTGCCGAGAGACTTGGATCACAGAGGAGGGTAGCTCACTCACCAGTTATGGTCTCGTCTGAGGTGAGCTATTTAATATTTGAAAACGTAATTTTCATTTTAAATTGTGTTTTATACTTGTATAATTTCCTGTAGGAGTTGACATTTGATTGTCTTTGTTTCAAAGCCCAAGGGGAGGTGGTTGAAGTGGCCAGAAGAATCGAGCTTCCTCTAGCTCGAAGAAGAGGAAGATCGATTTTGGAGGTGCACCTGGGAGCTCTGAGGGTGGGAAAGAGGATTGAGAGGCCCTCCTATGTACACTAGCCATGATGTGGCATTTTGGCACAAGTTTCCATATTTTGTATAGGGCACAATTTGTCATATTTTGTATACGACATGAGTTGCCATTGTATAGACATTGCGAACAATGTTCCAATTTTGACTAGTACCATCTATGATTGGAAATTTGTTTATATTAATATATCATTCTACACTTTTTTATATTACTTTGACTTTTATTACATATTTGCATACATTATGTCGAATGCAGTATTAGTTTATAGTTGATGCGCTTGCAATACTTATTGTTGACGAATCCTAACTCATATTGAGCCAACGTACTAACACCTACAGTCTTATTCATTGTCCAAATTTCACTAGAAAGCACTTGTTTTCCTTTGGTATTTACATAGTAATCATTGTCTCATTTTGCAAGCTAGAAATTGATATTGGAATGATCTTCTCTTACCATTTGATTGACTGGAAATTTCATAGTATTGATGAGATGAGAATCATATTGAACATGACTGTTGTTGGCTTGCATTTGTTACATCTACTAGGAAAACATTGATTTTGATAAATTTGGCAATTCATATCATTTGAAGACGAAGTTGACATTGCTTAATCCCATTTAATACATACATATTTGTTATGCTATTGTTGAGCACTTGCAATTTTAACGATCTATTGTACTTGTTGCAATTTTAACGATTTAAGTGTTAGCATGCATAACCTAGGGTTTATAATCAACGAGGAAACCCTAACCCTAACTTAAGTTTACAGGTTAGCATGCATAACCTAGGGTTTATAGTCAATGAGGAAACCCTAACCCAAATGGTGTTTTTGGGTTAGCATGCATAACCTAGGGTTTAGAATCAATGATGAAACCCTAAACCTAGGAGGGAAAACCTAAAAACAACCCTACCTAACCATATTTTGTGGCCTCTTATAAAGTGCCTTTTTTGTTTGTATATTAGCGTGCCTAGGATTGTAGTCATATGTCACATATTATTTATAGACTAATCAAATGAAATACTTCAAAGCTTAAGCATGGATTACTTCACATAATATAGGGTTAGAGCTTCATGAGCACTCCTTTTATATACCATAGTGAAATAAATAAAACATAGCTCATCTTCCACAACTCATACATTAAAAAATTATGGGAGAAAGAGGCTCTATAATATCTCTTACTATAATATCCATTTTGGACAGCCCTAGAACACCACTAACTCATCCTAAGCTACCCTAACTTCTTGACTGTAATATCCTATTTAAGGAATCCCTAATAGCTTTCTTACCCACCTATCATAGCCAAAGGTCACTTCCTTGCCTTCCTATCTTACCCACTCACTAACGCCTCACCTCAAATTTGTCCATAACCCAATTTAAAGTGGCACAAAGACACCCTAAAGGGACTGTATCTAAACAATCATTCCCAACCATACTTAAACAAATTCGATAATGGTATATAAACATCCATAACTTGGAAAAATATAAGAAAATGCCTTGAATTGCTTGCAAGTCATTGTGTCATCAAAAGAAAAGTGAATATACTTGTTATCATTCCTACTTGACTCGAAATTACATCTTGGACTATCATAAGACATTTTACTTGACTGGAAATTTGATTTTGTTTAAGAGTCCCACTGGCTTCGTAACTTGGCACTTATAAAATTGTTTATCACTGATGTTTACTTAAAAGATTGTACCTTTGTCTTGACAGGCTAAAAAGTGAAATATAGGACTGTCATAATGCTAAATGCTTGGCTAGAAATAGTTTTGTTTTGACAGTACCTTTCACTAATTCAAAGTGCCATTTCAACTCTTTTTTATCATTAGTACTTGCATTTGGGATTGTACACTCATTTTGGCAAGCTGGAAATTAGTGTTCTTGACTGCCATAACCATTTTGACTTGGCTGGAAATCATTCTTAGTTTGACATTCCTATCTTCATGAAAAGTGGATTGATTGGGGTCTATGTCAATGTATGTCTGTTGCAAAAGATGTTGACTTTGTATCGTATGATGATAACGTCCCATCAACACCACTAACATGCTTCAACCACATGCATAATTTTAAGGAAAATTACATCCAATGTAGTTCATGAAACCCTAGCTATGTTGTAGTGTAGATATATATCTTCTAGGTATATGGTTCTACTAGTTTCTAGTTAAGTGAGACTAACAAATATAATGATATAAATCCAATTAGTTCATAAACCCTAGTTTGTAGTTCTATGTCTAAATATGTGAACCTTATATTTTAAGTTTGTTGTTTCTAGTTTAAGAAACGCTATCTTTCTTGACATTTGTTCTTATAAATTAGGTATATGGTCTAGGTATTTGTAATCCTTATTTTTTAGGTTTGTGGTTTGTAGTTCATGAAACTCTATTTTTTTTTCTATTTATGCATGTAGCTTAGGTAGGTTGTGTAAGTATTTCTACATAAGTAAGACTAACATAGCACATGATCTCTATGTATGTGAATTTCTACTTTTTAAAACCCTAGTTTGTAGTTATATGTGTAAATTTATAAAACCTATTTTTTAGGTTTATGGTTTGTAATTCGTGAAACCCTAGTTTTTTTTCTATTTTCTCTTGTAGCTTAGGTATATGGTCTAAGTGGTTCTACATAAGAGAAACTAAAATATCACAGAAGAAAAAGCGCGTGTGAGGAGGTCCAAGACATAAAAAATGTTCTTCCTTGACAAATAAAAATGAAACAAGTTCATGAAAATGTGTCTTCTATAAAAGACACATCATCCCTATTGATCCTTCATTTGGTAGCGACATGTTCTCTTTGGGTGTACAATCATGGTTTGAAGGGTCATTTTGGCTAGCAAGTTCCTTTTATTTAAGAGGATTTTCCTTAGTCATCATCTTGATGGGCTACACAAGTGCATGATGACCTATCTAAAGGTTTGCACTTAGGATATCTAACAAAATAAACACAATTAAATCTTACTTAACAAATTCAACCCAAAATTATCTCAAATTAGCATGCCTAACCAATGCTAGAATCTACCCAATCATAAAGATAATATAAGCTAAAATTCAAATATCCAAGTACACAATATTTGGACAATTGAAACAATTCTTATATATGTGTATATATATGATATGTATGTATATATATTTGGAAACCATAAGCGACGCTAGCCCCAAACTATCATTGTTGTCATTAAGATATCCACACTATAATTGTTTTCCTCGTTAGGGTTTATAAAACCCTGATCATCTTTCATAATAGAAGCACATGGCCTTTCAGAGCAGTCTAGCCCTAGTTTTGACATCAACATGTCTATCCTAGGATGATTCCTCAAATCCTAGGTCTTTGACTATTGCATCAACACAAGCACCAAGACCTCCATGGAAAATCAACTAAACTTAAAAAAAATCTTCTTCTAAGAAAGGCATCAAAAGAAGCTCGAGACTTATCAAGTTAAGTTTTCCATGGTATTTCCCTAACCTCCATGTATCACACAAGAATAGGACTGCAATATCACCAAAGACGTTAGCTCTTTTCTTTGTATCTTCTATAGGGTTGGAACCCTAATTATACCTCCTTGGAACCCTGAACGACTTTTGCATTCCTACTGCTACTTGTCATAGAACGTTGACCGAGGATCTGATTGATGAACCATTAGTTCTCTTGGGATCATGGCATAGGATTATGGCTAGGTTGGCTTCTCACCTGACTTTGCATGACATAGGCATGCCTCCAAGCCATATTTTGAAAACTAGGGTTTTGCCCTAGTGGGGTCCATGCAACCCTTGCAATAGTGCACCAACCCTACAAAATCCTATTCCTGGTTCCTGGGGGTGGAATTCCCATGGAGGATATTCCCAAACACACCTATAGGAGCTGACGGATTTGGAAATTGCAGCCCGGTTTGGTATGGGGACCCCAACCTTGAATTGGCCCAGGTATCCCTGAATGGATTTTGTAGGCCTAATGCAGCTCACCATAGAACATTGACCGAGGATCCGATGGATGAACCGTTGGTTCCATTGGGATCTTGGCATGGGATTATGGCCAGCGTGGCCTCCCCTTCCCTCGAATTTGCACGGCCCAGGCATGCCTCCAGGCCAGATTATGCAAACTAGGGTTTTTCCCAAGTGGAGTGTAAACACAATTACCCTATCTCATTCAATATAGCAATCTAGATCCTCTTTGTTGCTAATTACCTCTATCAATCTCTCGTGCTCTGAATGAGGCAAGAAGTAACGTACCTTGGTTTAGTTCTTGTTTGAAATTGTCTATAGATGGATGTTCATGCCAACAATCAAGTTTGTGAAGTGATAGGCCACAGAACCTAGTTTGTAATCCATGAATACATGCCCATTAGTTCTTCTTGATTTCCCATCTAGTGTAAGATATTCACCCTCAACCACCATCAAGACAATAGGAAACTCATTTCCTCCATCATCAATCAATGACCTATTCATGATTTGCTTACCTTGAATGCATCATTCTAACCAATAATCCGTGCCCCATTCATTGTCTTTTGAGGGAACAACTGCATATATGTGTCCTGGTTCTACAAGATCTGAGATATGGTCATAGTCTGTAGAAATATATGAATTACCCTCCTCTCAGTGGGTTATTTCACCGACTACAAATGGGTCTACTGCAAGTGAGACATGATCCCAATCATCAACCCAATCCATGCATTCACATTCATCCCATTCACCACTGCTACAAGGGATGCAAAAGGAAGCAAGTTTATGCCTCCATATTTAAAATAAGGGGTTATTTGAGCTTTGATTGAATGAAATCCATGTGTTCCTTGTACTGTGCCACAACTATAGGAACGGGATCAATCTATGTCAACCACATGCCAAAAAGTTTTGATTGGCCTTCCTACCCCTGTTGATGTATGTTGCACTTTAGTTCGGTCTGACATTGTTGTAGAGCACCATTGAACTATGGATTATGCATCTTTGATATGGGGGTTTCTGGTAAACCTCATCTCCTCCCTTCATAGTGTAGAATCGATGCATGCACCAGTCCTGTCATGCTCACCTTTTTCATGCCCAATCTCAAAGTAGTTCCATATATGCGGCACATTATAAGTCTTATGTAACATTCTCATCCATTGGAATACTTGGGAATTTTTGAACTGCCCCCCACAACCATATGACCATATCCAATGCTGATCCATCTGTATATCTCCCTCCTTTAGTTGATCATAGAAAATTTGAAAACAATGTTGCACATAATGCAGATCATGGCATCTGTTAGCACTTATCTAAAAGTTTGTCTCCTTATGTATTATCTTGTTGTTAATGATTCTCTCAGGGCCATTCCTATATGTAATATGTACCATGATGCTGACTTGGTCAAAATGGTAGTATTGACTTTGAATTTCATTTTGTGGCTAAAGGGTGTAGTTTTTCGCAAAATCCACAATTGACAATATGGTCCCAATGGGAAAGTTGTCCCTGCATTTTTTGTACTATTGATGTAATTGTAACTTCAGAATGTATTCACTTGTATTTCTTATGTATTGTAACCCAATGTTTATTCCGGGATGTATTGTAATGTAATTGAGTCATGTCATACCTCGATGTTTATTCTGGGAAGTTTCTATAATGTGAAAGTCATGTCAAGTCATTGTGGGTAACCATCCTATTGGTCAAGGGTTAAAGTCCCCGCAGTTGTGGGGACCTAGGGTTATTAGACTATCCTAGTGAATTCAACCCTAGGTGAGTTGTTGTAATTCGGGGCAATAGTCCCCACCATTGTGTTAAGGATAAACCTCCTTGTTGGTTGGAGGAGTCAAAGTCCCACAAGTTATGGGGCACTAGAGTTATTAGACACTCCTAGAGATGTCAACTCTAGTAAGTAATTTTTAAGTGAGGCTGACATGATGGAGTGGGTTCCAAGTGAATGGAAGAATATAAATAGAGAGTGAGTCTCTCTGTTTGTAACACACACACTCACTCATTGGGGCGTATGAGTGAGAGAGAGACAGAAGCTATGGAGATCATCTTACTATTTTTGGGTTTTAATTTTGGTGTCGATTCTATATCTCAGGAAGTTGTGGGGTTTTTTCATTTATGGTTTCCTTGAGGAAAATTATTTTTGTCTCTTGTCTCTTGTGTTTTATTGCTGTGCTTGTTATTCTCTCAGTTAAAGATCCTAATGTAATGCTAGCTTGAATGATAAAAATCTAACATGGTAGAGCTAAACTGAGAAGAAGACATTGTGCAGCTATAGAAGCTAGGGATTCTTACCTTTTGGTTCTCTCTCCACAATCCATCAACAAAAATATTCTAGGCTAACTCTCCATTGAAGGGCGCATCTTTCTGTCGAAGCGGAATTCGATTCCGAGCATTTTCAGTTTTGGTGCGGAAAATTAGGGTTTTCTACAGAAGAGGAATTTTTGAGTGAGCCCAGAATAGGATTGTTCTCCTCATAAAAATCAAAGTTTAGAGACTTGTATCAAGAAATTTGGTTGGGTGAAACTCCAGGAAAGTCAAACCCTAGTTTGACCCCGAGCTAGAAAAACCCTAAATACTAAAATTGCTAAGTTTTGGTACATTCGCTATATCCGAAGATTGGAGAAGGCCCAAGTGTTGAAAATTGTAGAGGCAAAAGATAAAATATTTATTTACACTATGTCCACAATTCAGCCTCATATTCTCTATATTCTGGGAGATATGATCCCTTCAAGTTAGGGTTCCATCCTCTTCCAGAATTCATCCCTAAATAAGACACCTAGGAAGAATTGCTATATATTGGGATACAAAGGTCCAAATGAAATTTATAAAGAATTTATAGAAAGGGAATAGACTGTACTTTCTATTTTCTGAATTTTTGACTCAGAAGATGAACCAGTGAGATGTGGAAGTCCGTACAACTTCGATGTTCTGAACAGTCCTGAAACAGGTCATGTTGGGAAAATGATCATAAGTCCCAATTGGTGAAACCAATTCTGATAAAACCTATGGTGTTGGAATACGTACGTGCGAGGCTACCTCAGTGTGAAATTTCAGACATAGAGGAGCATTAATTTCAGAGATACCATAGAAACAGTAACAGGAATTTGTGTAGAAGAAATTGGGAAACTAGGGCTTCCTGTTCCGGGAGCTTCCCTTTACCGCTTTCAGAAAATAAGTACATTGGACAGCTCCATTTGAAGAGATATATATTTCTATCCAATAATATCTAAAAGATTCCAAGTTTTGAAAATTAGGTTTTCTTTGACAAACCCTAGATCAGCCAACTCCAAAACCAGGAAAGACAACTCAAATCGGTAAGATCTAATATTTTGCTATTTTCATTTGAGGTTCTCATTTAAAAGTGATCTATCGTATCAGCTTGATGATAATCTTGGTGAATTTGACAAATTCCAAGCATGGAAGTATATGATCTCTCTGAATAAAATTAATTGGACACCTACATGAGTAGAGAGGTTCCAGTTCCAGAGGGAGATGAGGCTAGAAGCCTTACACAAGAAGAATTTGGTCAAGGCCAAGAAGATCATTGTTGATTCAATCATGGATCAACTTGTACCACAAGTATATTCCCTAAAGACACCGAAGATGTTTTATTCCTTGACCAAGATATTTGAAGGTAAGAACATACATCAGAAGATGAACTTAAGAAACCAGTTGAAGAATGTGAAGATCCAGAATGTAGAGACCATGCAGTCATACTTTACAAGGGTCTCTCAAATCAAAGAACAACTTCAAGAGGTAAAAGAAGAAGTGAATAATGAAGAAGTGGTGATAGACACCTTGAATCGCCTCCCAGGATCATGGGATTCATTCATTCGAGGAATGTGTGCCAAAAGGAAGTGATTACTTTCAATAGACTCTGGGAAGAAGAAGAATCTCGACTCATAAGAAGAGAAGAGAAGATGGGAGAAATTGAAGATCAAGCTCTCACCATAGAAAGAAGATCCCTCAACCAATGAGGAACATGAAGATCTCAACTCTTGAAGAACCTCTTATCCATCTTATCATTTGGATAAGGAACGATGCTATTATGAATGAAGCAGACGATGAAGTTGAAGGATTAAGAAGGAGTCTACCCACAAAACAAATAAAGATAAGTATTCAATTGTCATTTCATGATATTGTTTTGTTATGCATTTGTTTATATTCAGTTAATGTATTATGCATGATAGAATGTTTGCATTAACAACAGTATACTAATAATATGCATATGATGGGTAAGTAGCTCATGGTGCTATACAAATCTCCATTGCTACTTATCTAGAATGAAACCTCTTTGCTGACATATTGGATTAGTGCACAATCTCAATGTTGTCTTGGTAGAGATGGAAGGAATCTAGAAAATTTTCCGTGAGATATGGATGAATGTTGTATTGGCTAAAGTAGTTGCATGATAGTATATTTATGCATAAGAATTTGCCAGTATGAATATTCCTTATGAAATGTTTATAACCATACAACTAATGCATTTGACTTGCAGGAAAGATCGCATACATAATCGCCTACAAGCAAAGAAGAATGAAGACTTGTTCCAAAGAACAAGTGACGATAGTTCAAAGACAAAGAATAATATGACGAGTGCAATGTCATTGATGCAGAACCTTCCAGCCATGAAGAAGTAACCAAGAAGAAAGGGAAGACCAGTTCAAGAAGAATGATGTCTAGGATGTAGTATCAATACATAAAGGGAAGTTCATAGTTCCATCATGCAGTAGATGGAAACATCGTGGGATACAAAGCAAGATTTATAGCACGAGGATTCTCACAAAAAGAAGGCATAGACTACGAAGAGGCATTTGCAGCCGGTAAGAGTTGAAACACATACATGATGAGCTTGATGAAGATCTTAATCTTTGCTACAAGGTTGAAGATGAAAGTCTATACACTAGATGGTTACATAGAATATTAGTAGCATAGGAAGCTACTTGTCACTCTGATACAAGATGTTTCAGTGCATAGAGTACAGAAGACAAAGGGAGTATGATGCTTCTATAGAAGATCTAAGGTTCGACATGGTACGACAGGATGGATAGATTACTAATGAATCTAGGCTTTACTGAGAGTAAAGTGGATTCCAACCTTTACTTCAAGGTTGAAGGTGGAAGACCAGTGATGCTCCTGTTATGTGTCGATGCACTATTTTTCTAGGCATGGAGGTGTGGAAGAATATGGATGGAATCTTCCTTGGACAAAGGAAGTATGTAGTAGAGATCTTGAAGAGGTTCTGGATGATGGATTGCAAGTCCATGACCACACCTATGGAATCGAACATGAATCTATTGAGTGATGCTTCATTAGAGATGGTTGATGCTACGATGTAATGTTAGATGATTGGGTCCTTGATGTACCTGATGAACACGAGACTAGCTATTTGATTTGCTATGAACACCTTGAGCCAGTTCTTAACAGATCCATAACATGTTCACTTGACTGCTGCAAGGAATATTCTGAGGTACCTGAGGGGTACAATTGATTATGGGCTCAAGTACGAGGTGAATCAAAAGATTAACCTAGAGGGTTATGTTGATTCATACTAGGAAGGCAGTGCCATCAATAGGAAGAGCACTTCAGGGTGTTGCTTCAGTATGGGATCAAGTGTGATCTCTTGGTTTAGCAGGAAGCAATCCTGTGTGTCACTGAGTACAGCTGAAGCAAAGTATGTCATAGCTTGTTCAACTAGTTGTGAGGAAGTATGGCTGCAAAAGATACTATCTGATTTATTTGATCTCCAGATGGATGCTACTTGTATATATTGTGACAACCTGAGTTGTGTGAAGTTGTTGAAGAAAACTGATGTTCCATGACAAGTCGAAGAATATCAAGATCAAGTATCACTATATCATGGATATGGTATAGAGGGGAGCAGTGAAGCTCTAGTATGTTGCGATGGAGGAATAGATAGCTGATGTGTTGACGAAGCCATTGGCTAGGGTGAAGTTTGAGTACTTCAGGGAGAAGCTTGGTGTTCTCCAGATCGAGTTTTCCTCCAAAGGGAAGTGATGAGACCCATAGCCATTCTGACACGGTGAGAGGATTGGTTCCTTCCATGTCAGATATAAGTGCTAAGATCCATAGCCATTCTGACGAGTAGGTCAGATATAAGGGATGAACCTTTCTGTCATGGTGAGAGGATTGGTTCCTTCCATGTTAGATATGAGTGCTGAGATCCATAGCCATTCTGATGAGTAGGTTAGATATAAGGGCTGATCCATTTTGTCATGGTGAGAGTATTTGGTTACTTCCATGTCATATATGAGTGCTAAATTCCATTCTTGGAATGGAGGTACCTGGTCAGTTACCAAGAACACTCAGTATGGGACTAAGAGATCCATTCTGACGAGTAGTTCAGATGTAAGGACTGAGCCATTCTGTCATGGTTGAAGGATTAGGTTCCTCCCATGTTAGATGTGATTTTTTTCCATTCTATCGAGTAGGAAAGATGTAAGGGAAACTGCCATTCTCCTGGAGAATGGAGGGGCCTGGTTAGTTACCAGGTAGCTCAGTCTAGGACTAGGGTCCATTCTGATATGATGGTAGGATTGGTTCTTACAGGATCAGATGTGAGTGCACACCTTTTCAAACATGCAGATGGATTGGTTCCTTGTATGTGTCGAATGTAAGTGCAGAGCCTTTTTTCGATCATGTGTTGATTAGATATAAGTGATGATCCTTTCTTCAATCATGTGTTGATCAGATATAAGTGTTGTGCCTTTCTTCGATCATTGGTTGATCATATGTAAGTGCAGTTCCTTTCTTCGATCATTGGTTGATTAGATGTAAGTGTAGGAGCCTTTTGGCATGGAGGATTGGTTCCTCACATGGCCAAGTGTAAGTGTTGGGCCTTTCTTTGATCATTGGTTGATCAGATGTATGTGCTGGGCCTTTCTGACAAGGTTGTGGGATTTGTTATCACATGGTTAGATGTGAGTGCTGGGTGTTTCCTTTCTGATATGATTATAGGATTAGTTCCTACATGATCAGATGTAAGTGCTGGGAAAAGACCTACATGGTGGCTAGGCCTACATCCAGCATGAAAAAGGGCTGGCTTTGTAGAAATTCCTGTGATGAGAAGAATCATGAGATAGCACCTATGAAGATTCAGTGTTGATGATCCAGCAGAGATGATCCATATCGAGGGATGATCCAGATCTAGAGATGATGTTCCAGAGATGATCTAGATCGAGTGATGATCTAGATCCAACAGTAATGATCCAGGTTGAGTGATGATCCAGATCCAGTGATGATCTAGATTGAGTGATGATCCAGATCCAATGATGATATCTAGTGATGATGATCCAGATCGAGTGATGATCTAGATCCAGAAATGAAGATGACATGAAGATGAAGATGAATTGAATATGAAGAGGACTTGATGATGACCCAAATGATACAGAAAATAAGACTTGTGCTGATAAATTGTGTTGAGAGAATACCTTCCTAGTTAAGAGTGAGTGTTGATGTAATTGTAACTTCAGAATGTATTCACTTGTATTTCTTATGTATTCTAACCCAATGTTTATTTTGGGATGTATTGTAATGTAAGTGAGTCATGTCATACCCTGATGTTTATTCTGGGAATTTTCTATAATGTGAAGGTCATGTCAAGTCATTGTGGGTAACCCTCCTATTGGTAAAGGGTTAAAGTCCCCGCAGTTGTGGGGCCCTAGGGTTATTAGACTATCCTAGTGAATTCAACCCTAGGTGATTCATTGTAAGTCAGGGCAATAGTCTCCACCATTGTGTTAAAGATAAACCTCCTTGTTGGTCGGAGGAGGCAAAGTCCCCACAAGTTGTGGGGCACTAGGGTTATTAGACACTCCTAGAGATGTCGACTATAGTAAGTAATTGTTAAGTGAGGCTGACATGATGGAGTGGGTTCCAAGACAACGAAAGAATATAAATAGAGAGTGAGTATCTCTATTTATAACACACACACTCACTCATTGGGGTGCATGAGTGAGAGATGAGAAGCTCTCTCAGTGAGAGAGAGAGAGAGAGAGACAGAAGCTGTGGAGATCATCTTACTGTTTTTGGGTTTTAATTTTGGTGTTGATTCTATCTCTGAGGAAGTTGCAGGGTTTTCTCCTTTATTGTTTCCCCGAGGAAAATTCTTTGTGTCTCTTGTCTCTTGTGTTTTATTGTTGTGCTTGTTATTCTCTCAGTTAAAAATCCTACTGTAATGCTAGCTTGAATGATAAAAATCTAACATGTACTGCTCATCCTACCATCATGCTACATGCACATGTTGAACATACTGCTTGGTTTTCTTGTAGAAATTCGTAAAAAAATCACATAACCGTACCTGTTTCCATTAAAACAAGGGTTGTATTAGAATGTGACCTTTAAAGAATGTATATGTAGAAACTAAACATGTAAGAGGAAAAACATGCAATAATCATTTGCACCTGTGACTTCACCAATGCAATATTTTTACTTTCCTTCGCACTATCTGATTGATAGGTTATGCACATGAAGCTCTGCATCTCCATGCTCATATTACCAAATTGATGCTCATCGCTTCCATGAATGCAATGGTTCAAAAGAAAAAACCCACTGCGCTTGGAACAATTCCCATATAGACATGATTTTCCATAGTATTTTTTTCATTCATGCCTTGGACACATGATGGTGATGATGAAACCTCTCGATGCATTCGGTGGTATTACGGATTCATTGCAGCCCTGCTCAAGGTTAGTATGCAAACCACAAAATATGTGTTTATACATGTCATAAAAATATTTATATTCTACACGGTATATACAACATCATGTGTTTCAATAAATTCATATATGAACATACCATGGTTTACATTTCTCAAAGGACCTTTGGCCTAGGTTCAACTATGTGTGCTCATTCCTGAATGTCTCATAGATTTCAGTCTGTGTTGTGTCAAAGAAGTTTTTGATGTGGGGTTCACATTTAGTAGAACCTTTTCTCAGCTTTAGCACATCTCTTTGATTAGATGAAGGTCTGGTATGATCATTCCAAAAATTTTGTACTAATTCCTTAACAACATCAATTAGCTTCATATCTTGATGAGGAAAACTACTGACAAAATCCCAACAATATTTTCCACCTGGAGTCTGAATATTTTCTCTTATAACAGAGTACTTCTTAACAATTTTTATATTTAATTTAAGTATGTGAAGAGTGTGTGAAAGGAGGTGACGTTTCCATGTGGACTTGCTTACAACTGATTCTGATAACACACGACAAGCCACACAAACATCTTTATTATGAGACGTCTTCCCAATCGCATTAAAATAAGATTGGATATTTCTAACAATATGATTGTTAGCCTATGAACTTCATGACCATCTTTATGGCCATAATTCTCCTTACAACAACTAAACAATTTGACGTTAACAAACATAATAATAACTGACATTTACATGCATCGCCTTTGGATTCAAAATATACCTTCATTAATTTTCTACATTTCCAATGGATAGTTTGTTTGGGAAACTTACCTTCAAGGCCTGATATAAAACTTTCATCCACATGGATACATCTAGGAGTCCTTTTTCTTATAGTGGACATTCTAGGTAGGGAATGTGGACATGAGCTACGAATCTCAGGGATTCTTTATTGTGGTGCTTCATTCACATGTCAGTCCATATTGGGAGTGTGCTCGACATGGATGTGGTTTTCTTGGAGATATTTTTAATTAATCATTGCTCTTAGGTCCAATGCTTGATATTGAACATCTCTCAATATACCTATGTATTTAAGAGCTTCAACATGTCTCATTGATGGATTGTTGGTTGGAGACTGTGTTGATGTTGGAATTTGAGTTGGGTCCATTGGACGCAACCACTTCACTCGTGGTTCTGAAGTAGAGGTTCTTATGTCATCAACTCTGTTAGGATCGGTTGTAGTATCAGTGGAAATTTCCGGACCATGTCTCACTCTCTCCATTTCCAACCTGTCCTTTTCTCTTACCTCATTTTCCTTTTCAATGGGCATATTCCTTCTACCTTTTCTTCCTTTGTTACATGAGTTTCCCATCTCCAAGATTTTCTTTATCAAAACTATGAGGTATACCCCTGCATAAGAAGCAACAAATAAGGTATTAGTTCCATTATACAAGAAACATGACGTGTTCCAACATAATTAACTAAATTACAGATATGATAGCATGGTAATTATTGGCATTGATATATAAATGCTGATTAAAGGTTTCTCTTTATGTTTGAACTAAAGTTTCATTTCTATACTCTATTTGAGTCAAGTAAAGAGAGTCAAGTTTGTAGGTATTACATCTATAGGATTATGACTTCCTTTGTGTTCAAAAATTATTGGATGTGAAAAGAAGATGAGTGAAATATTATTCACTTCCAACACCTTCGGATGAGATGACATTACACGTAATATGCCACATTAGTTGTGAGGGAAGACACAAGTTGGTGTTTGGATGTCTTGGGAATAAATTGAATAAATTACACTCATTAAGTTACAAGTTAACTATTAAGAGAACGAATTGACTAATTACACAATGAGGAGGTTGCAAATCCCCCCCAAAAAGGAGAAATCATTGAGTTAGAGGCATCCCTATCAAGCTCAATGGCATGTTATGATAAATGTAGCATGAAGAGGAGAGAATGGAAAATTTAGTGAACTATTCAATATGGAACCTCTCCCATGATTTCTCCCAAGGTTTTTATAAAAATTGATGAGTCTCAATAGAGAACCTCATCTTTTCCATCCTTGTGGGAAATCAAAATATATTCATGTGCAAATGATTATTCGTCTACATTGCATACTTCATCTTGTATAGAGAATATGGACAACTTAGTGAACTATTCAATATGGACCCTCTCCCATGATTACTTCAAATTTTTTTTTAATTGAATATTCTCAAGAGATAACTTCATATATTCCATCATTGTGTGAAATCAAAATATATTCATGTGCAAATGTAAATTAGTTAACATTGCATACTTCATCTTGTATGGAGAATATGAGACTTGTTTAGATGTGAAGTTGGGAATTCTTCTTGTGAAATTAAATGTTGTTTTTGGGAGAGATATTGTTGTAGGAATATGATAAAACTTAAATCAATGAAATGATTTGAAAGCTTGTGAATGAAAACAATTATTTACAATTCACCATACCTATTCAAGATGATCTCTTCTTGCAATGAAAACTTGTAGTTTGAATATATTCACTAACTTCCAAGACCACTGAATATGTTTGTTAGATTCCAAGAGTGATATTCTATCCAATATATCAAAGAGTGATGATTGAGTGTGATCCAAATTGCAGAGTTTAGGAGCAAAAAAAGCGCGAACAGTTGTAGAAAACCCGTAAAAATTGGTAGCAATCCTGGGAATCCAGATCTCTATTTTTTTTAACTAGTAAAGGGTGCGCGCATGCATATTTGAGCATGCATATTAACGCATACGCATAATGAGACGTGCATGCGCCCCTACCTAACATTTATAACATTTACTCACTAATGTTTATCTCATTTAATAACTAACGTTCTTCAACAACGTCTTGGTATTCATACATATACAAGTATTTTTGTGGTATTTTTACAATATAGTCTTCACCACTACTTTATTCTTAGGCCCATGGGTGCCATTATGAGGTCTTAGGCTCCTTACCTATGGCTAGTGTAGGGTACGGGAGGCATCCAACACTAACCATCATCACCATGATAATCATCATCATAGTCATCATCATAATCATCATCATCACAGTCATCCTCCTCATCATCATCATAGTCATCATCCTCATCATCGTCATTTTCATCATCCTCGAATCAAACATGGAATGGTTTCTTGTTATATATAAATAACGAGATAGATAAATCTCTGTTAATAAGTTGTCAATCGTGTGCTGATAAAAATACAGAGAGTGCTTGTGCAAGCTGATATGTCAAAATCCTGGACGCGAGTTCCGTGAGTAATTGAAAATGACAGCTACTATCAAGAAAGAAGAAAGCATCGAGCTCTGTGGACTCTATAAAAGCTTTCATCTTTCAAATTTTATATATGTGATGTCATAGGGGCCACGCTGTATGGATTATCAAATGGCTTACTATAAATACTGATTACTAAATCTTGAAAATGGGAGAAATCTCATTACTAAATCTTGAAAACCATCGAAATATTTAATACACATATAAACCCTCATTACACTAATGGGAACAAACTTTAAAATATTTTTGGTACCAGATGATCTATTCTATTTAATGGATAGTACATTTACAGACATCAATGAACAACCATCACATGAAAAGTAACTCACGATTCATGTCCACTACAGTATTGGAATTTTAATCACCCCCGTTACATTGAGAACATCCTTTCAACATCATTTATATACTAAATTCACTATCTTCAAGAACAAAATCTCAACTGATCAACATCTTACCCCGTAGGGCATCAAACAAGACTAAAGAGAGCACAAGATGAACCAAGACGAC
>LPNX010082208.1:461639-471639 GCA_001517045.1 Pseudotsuga menziesii | reverse complement strand
TCATCATCGTCATGGTCCTCATCATCATTGCATTGAAAATGCTTGAAAATAAAATTAAACCAAAGTTTCAACTAAACCTATCATCATCATCATCATTGTTCCTCATCATCTTCATCATCATCATCATCCTCATCCTCCTCCTCACCATCATCACCATCGTCATCATCATTGTCATCATCATCATCATCATCATCATCATCATCCTCATCCTCATTATCATAGTCATCATCCTCATCATCATCATTGTCATCATCCTCATCATCATCATCACCATCATTGTTCATGGTCATGGTCATGGTCATCATCATCATCATCACCATCCTCCTCCTCCTCCTCCTCATCATCATCATCCTCATCCTCATCATCATAGTCATCATCTTCCTCCTCCTCCTCCTCCTCCTCCTCATCGTCATCATCATAGTCATCATCCTCATCATCATCATTGTCATCACCATCATCATCATTATCATCACCATTATAATCATCATCATCCTCATCATCGTAATCATCATCATAGTCATACTATTCGTGATCATCATCATCATCATCATCATCATATTCATCATCATCATCATGGTCATCATCATCATCATCATCATCATCAACATCATCATCCTCATCATCAACATCATCATCATTATCATCATAATCATCGTCATCATGGTCATAGTCATCATGATCATGATCATCATCCTCATCCTCATCATCATCATCATCATCACCATCATTGTTCATCATCATCGTCATTGCCATCATCATCATCATCATCATCATAGTCATCATCATCATTGTCATCATCCTCCTCCTCCTCATCATCATTGTTCATCATCACCATTCCATTGCAAATGCTTGAAAATAAAATCAAAACAAAGTTTTAACTTAACAAATGCACACATGCGTCTTTAACACGTACGCACTTAGAAGTGCGAAGGAACTTCTAGTGCGTGCGCGTTACGTTTAAAACTACGCGCACACATGATTTAAACTTAGAATCTTGGAAGGCACCTTTTTCCAACCTACGTGTTGGATGACTTGGCTGCTTTGGTTTTAGGTTCAGGTTTCCACACCAAGTGGTTTGGACTGTCTTATGACATAAAACATGTTTTGTACCACTTCTCCTATTTCGTGCATGATTTTTCATATGCCACGCTTGTCCAATGCAAATGAAAATTCACACACTTGTGTAACTCTGTCTGTAGATTCTGAATATGTAAATTTTTATTTAAATCTATTTTTTTTTTCTATTTTTTATTTAATTTTAAATGGACTAACATCAATCTAACACAAAAGGTGGGTTATTTGCTTCGGCTATAACTTTTGATTGGCTCTCCTATTTAGAAAACGGAAAAGAACCCGCACAAGAAGACACAAATACCTACAACCTAAAAAAAATATTGTTCATTGACTAGGTTAAGACAAAGATGTCGTGGACCAACGCTCAACCTTGTCATTTTAGGGTGTCACTGACTTCCTTAATTTCAATATATATATAGATATATATATATATATAACAAAAATAAATATGGAAAAATAACATTGCACTAGACACACATGTTATCTACAACTCTATATAATTTTTTTGACAAAATTCCACCATTTGCATACCAAACGAGTGGACCAACGGAAACATATTCATTATTTTTTTGGAAAAAAATAACATACCAACCTTAGAAGAACCTTGTTTTTTGGGATTTATACTTAGTTTCCATAAATAAAAGTTATATATTCTGGAAGGCAATCCAATTTTCCACGTTTCATATTCTTACGCCATATTCCAAAAAGTTGTGTAGGTACCTCTAATATTGATTTTTGACTTTCATATTTCTATTTTTCCAGAAGTCCATTGCAACGAATGCGTCATAAGTGACCAGGATTAGCTTGCACCAGCCCATATATATAATTTATCATAACTATAATAAAAATGTTCAGTGGTTGTTGAGCCATATTTCTAGCTACAATATGGGACCTATTTTCTATGGAGGTAGGGAACACTATTCTCCCAAATCAAATGCGGCAGTTACTTTGAATTTTAATTTTACAATGTCATCCTATTTATTTTAATAGTAAAAAATAACTACTTCTTAAATGTATTATTATGTTGTAGCGCCTAAGATAAAAATGAAAATATATATCATATGTCTATTCTCCAAGCTACATGGCAATTTTATTGAGGTTTTTTACTAGGAAATTTTCAAGATATACTTTTGAGACCCTATAAGGGGTACACTATCTTTCTCCCAATCAATCCCTTTCTCACAACCTTCATAATAATTTATTTATTTATTCCAATATGAACAAGTCACCAGGTTTAGCAAAAAAATCTCAAAAGCGGAGACCTAGAAAGATAACCCTAAATAGTCTTCGAAAATTTAGAGAATCTTTAATTATAAATTTATAGAATTTATAGAATATTTATTAGACACTAAAATATTTGGGTTGGAGAATAAATTGGAGAAAACGAAGATGAGACTACAAGAAATACAAAAGCCAATCTGAGAAATGAAATAATGGAAGAATGAGATGTTGGAAATCTAAAAAAGCATGATATGAAGAACAAGATGAAAGAGTTAGAAAAAAAATGAAATAATAGTTTGGCCCTAAATACTTTGGAGGGTAAATTGAATATCAAATCTATTAAATACAAAATGAATAATAATATAGAGACCTACTAGGAATAATAAAAAAACCCAAGTCTAAGAGGGCTAAGAGGGCTATATATAGCAATAAATAAGAATTTGGAACATTCATAGTCCTTTCTTGGAAATGTCACGGATTTCCATGGAGAAAAGGTCACATGTTAAGTAGGATCTTGAGTGAAATTGATATTATACTGGTTGTTAAAACTTGAGAGCATGTAGAATATAAGGTCACTAACATAAAAGGATTTGTATTCTAGTCAGTATGGAGTAAGAGTCCTACCGTAGAGGAATCAGAGGCATATATTATTACATAAAGAATAATATTCTCTGCATATAAGTATTTAAAAGAAAGATCCTTTCAATCAGTACCTATGGATAGAGATTTCAGATATTGTTACTTTTCATTTGTTAATTTCACATTCTATAACAATCATACTCTATATAAAAAAAGTCCATATAATGGCTTAGACAAAGAAATTAAGAAAATATCCTCTTTGTAGGAGACATTAATGATAGAACAACAACTAACCAAGTTGTAATTTTTATCGATAATTCCAACACTAATCCTCCATGGATAGATGAAGAACTTGTGTTAGCTAGCATATACAAAAGAAACCCTAAAGACATGTTGATTGTTATGCAAACAAGTCCCATAAATAAAATAAAAAGAGAAGAAATATACAAGAAGAGAGTAATCCACACCTTAATAGTGAATAACAGAGATGGATAGCAAGCCTCTCTAAGGAAGGAACCTCCTTACACAATGTATTATGTACCCAAGAAAAAACAATAAACAATGATTATCCAAATGAAAATATCTTCTTCCTATATAGGAGACAAGCCTTGTATAATAACAACTAATAGAATCACTAATATACCCATTCCTACATCAATAATATGTAATATACCACCATATAGGGGGTAAAATGACACACTATAGGGGGAACTGTGCCCAACATTTATGACTTAACATGCCCCCCCCCCCCTTCAGGCAAGCGTTGTCCTCAATGC
The DNA here is from genome assembly GCA_001517045.1 of Pseudotsuga menziesii. Lineage (NCBI taxonomy): Eukaryota > Viridiplantae > Streptophyta > Pinopsida > Pinales > Pinaceae > Pseudotsuga > Pseudotsuga menziesii. The sequence goes on along the minus strand of LPNX010082208.1, from coordinate 467,989 downwards.
TTGGGTAGTTGTGGATGCATTTGCATGAAGGAATCATATTCCCATGTTGAATTTGTAGGTGGTAATTTCTTCCACTTGATGAGGTACTCAATAATATCTTGATTTCATAGTTGTTTGGTCATTGTTTCGAATATTTGTTCAAGTTACCATATTATTTTTACTTCTTCAAATCCCCTTTGACTGCGATGTTGATCTACTTGTTGTTTCATACTAGTTTTAGAGAAAATCCACCTCTAGCGCTCCTAGTCAACCATGCTGTCCACATTCAATGAATGGGAGCGTACCAGCAATGATGAGGGCACACATGTGGCTGGTTGACTGAGCTAGAGTTCTCATGTGGGTGTGAATGCCCCAATTTGACTTGGTATTTGTCCAACTAAGCACCCTAAGTCCAAAACCATAGTGTATTAATGAAAAATGCAATAAAATTGACTAAGGAGTTAAAATAAGGTACTCAGGGGTTGGATTACTATTCTAACACCCTCCATTAATCCAAAAACTAAGTATAACTCACAAAATGAAGGAGGCCTTGGAAATAATGGCTCAATTCACCTCAAATACATAATTCAGAAATTTTATTTGTCCATATAAACCAAGGAAAAGAAGGAAAACCACATGGGACAAAACCTTCCCTCAAGAATGGACATGGGGCTGAAACCTGCAACAAATAGTAGCAAATCACCATCTATCACTCACCCCAATAAAATATCTTAGGTAAGCTAAGGTATTATTTGTGAAAGTCTTGGTGAAAATGTCGACAGTTTGCTCGGTGGATGGGCAATACTACAGTGAAATCACCCTGCCATGCACTAAGCCCTATATGTAGTGCATATGGATGTCAATGTGATTTGTCCTCTGCCTCTAAACTATATCAATAGATATTTTGATGTCACTTTTATTTTCTACCCAAATATTGGTTGGATAATCAAATGTGACACCAAATTCCCGAAGAATTCCTTGCAACCAAACACATTGTGTAACTGCATTCACTACCGCCATGTACTCAACCTCTGATGATGAAAGTGAAATGGTGTGATGTTTCTTACTTGAACAAAAAATGGGAACTTCAGCAAGCATAAAGACTAAACCTGAAGTTGATTTTATGTTAGTGGGATCTCCAGCCCAATCTGAATCAGAAAATCCAGCTATTTGGAGTGAAGAACTAGCTGAGTAGTGCACCCCAAAATCCTTTGTACCCTAGACATGCTAAAGAATTATTTTTGCTTCCCTATAGTGGAGCTCATGTGTATGGTGCATATGTATTTCTACAACACTTACAACATAAGATAAATCTGGTCTTGTGTGTGTAAGATAGTGCAAGCTTCCAACTAGTTTCCTGTAGAGTGTAAAATATACCAATGGAGAATTGCCAAATTCATGCAATTTGATGCCAGAAATAAAGGGAGACGTGGATGCATTACACTCAGCCATGTTAAGATTACTTAGAAGGTATGAAGCATATTTTGTTTGACTCATCATGATTCCCCTTTTAGTTTGCTCAATTTTCAAACCCAAAAATTGTCTTAGCAATCCTAGATCAGTCATGGCAAATGCACTGTGTAAAGATGACTTAATTGAACCAATTGAAGTGGTGCATATACCTGTAATTAGAAGTTGATAAACATATAGAAAAATAACCTACAAAATAACATCATTTTTCTTCAAATATACATTAGGATCTCATTTGCATCTAGTGAAGCCAATAGAGAGCAAGAAAGCATCCATTTTATCCTACCAAGCCCTGGGTGCTTGCTTGAGTCCACATAGTGATTTATTCAACCTGAAAACAAGTGAAGGATCCTCTTTGAAACCTTCAAGTTTCTTCATATATATATCCTCCTATAGCTCACCATGCAAGAATGCACTTTTTACATCCATGTGGTGCACTTGCCAACCCTTACTATTTGCAATTGCTAGAACTAGTCTTATGGAGTCCTTCCAACCGGTGCAAATGCCTCTATGTAATAAACACCATGGACTTGAGAATAGCCCTTAGAAACTAATATTTATTTTTATTTCACATCTGAACCATCATCAGCAAGTTTGGTTCGGAAGATCCACTTGCATTGAACAAGCTTCCTCTTGGGAGGAAGGGGAACCAATTCCCATGTCTCATTCTCTTGGAGAGAATGAAACTCTTCTTCCATTGTTGTTTTCCATATTGGGAAATTACAATATTTGTGATATGTCTGTGGATCATATCCAATCAGCATATAACAGTGCTCATCAAGAGTACTATCACTTGAAAAGGAAGCATTACTAGTTTGATATCTAGTCTTCCTAGGCTCTTAGGGAATGCCAACCAATTCCCCTGCAGCTTGTATGATTGTTTCAGCCCACTTGGGACTTGATGATGAATCATGTACAAAAATATCATATTCATCAATATTATTATGAGACATATCAGAATAAAAATAGCATGAATCATCACTTACATCATCGAATGGCCGAGGAGAAGAGCATTCCCCCTGTGCAAGATCAAAATTTGGTATTGGTTCTTCTTCGAATTGCACACTTCTTTCAACAAATGTCTTGAGTGTGGAAGTGTAAAAGAGTTTGTAACCTTTTGCATCCTCACGATACCCAACCATGATGCATTCCTTTCTTTGTGGCTGCAAGGAATTCCTCTTTTCAGAAGGGATTCGAGCCCATGCTCTAGTTCCAAAAATCCTGAAATTTGAGACATTTTGTGTATGGCCAAACCATGCCTCGTAGGGAGTCTTTCCATTTACTTATTTGTGGAAGGATTTGTTTTTTATGTGTGAATCACAAATAATAGCCTCAACCCATATCATGGGACTTATATACCTTGCTAGAATCATGCAAGTGGCCATCTCCTTGAGAGATCTATTCTTCCTCTCTACCACACCATTTTGTTGTGGTGTGTATGGATTTGAGTGTTGCATTTGGATGCCACTATCCTCACAAAGGTGCGGTAGGTTCTTGTTTACATACTCCTTCCCATTATCAATCCTAAGTATCTTAATATTATGCCCACTTTTATTTTCTACCAATGCCTTCCAAATCTTCAATTGTTTAAAAACATCAGACTTTAATTTGAGGAAGTACACCCAACAGAATATTGAGTAATCATCGATAAACACAAGTACATACCTTGATCCACCATATGATGGAGTGGGAAGAGGACCTATCAGATATGAATGTACCAACCTAAGTGTTTGTGTGGCTCTCCTTTCCATCCCCTCCTCATAGCTTCACTCTGGATGCTTCTCAACTACACATCCAATGCATGCTGCATTTGATGATTTGATTTATTGAAGTCCTTCCACCATCTCATCTCTGTGTAGTGCTTGGAGGTAGTTTTATTTCATGTGACCAAATCTCTCATGCCATATATTGGAAATCTAATTGGCATGTAAGAGAAGAGCTTGGTCATTGGAAGTGGGGAGGAAGTTCGAAAACTTGTACATCCTCTCATGGTGGTCTGCATACCCAATTGCAATGACTCAGTCTGATGAGATTTCTGCAATCTCTACCATGTCTGGAGTGAAGGTCTCTCTCTTTTCCTCTTCTGTATGGGTCATTTGATATACTAAAAAAAAATTTGTTGCAAGTTATGGTACATACAACACATCATTGAAGAAACCATGCTCTATGTCAATCCTACCAATCCCCTTGTCCTAGATTTCTGAATCATCCCCCATTCGAACTGATGGTCCAACATTCGATTGCATGGAGGAGAAGAGATATCTTATGACTAACATGTTTCTAGAAGCCACTAAATCAATTATGAAATATGATCAATTATATGTACCTGCTACCAAAGCATGATATTTCTCCTTGCCATCTAAACTGGAGGTGCCATCCTTCTTCCTTGCACTGTCAGAGAGTAGAATGTTGTTATTCTACAGCACCTGCTCCATTTGGTCAATGGTTTTTTTCATGCATGAGATATTTGTATTCCATCCCTTGTGGAAATAGGTGCATTTTTTCTTCTATTTTCCTCTCTTGTCCTTCTCCTTGGGAAGATTCGAACCCCCATCACTGGATTTGGGTTTTTCTAGTTTCTTCTTCTCTCGAAGCTTCGACTTCTTTGCCTTGGGATTTCCCTTTGAGGAATTCAAAAATCCCATGACCAAGGATTGATCCTTAGTCTTGATGGTTCCCATTTGGACTATATTGTATTGCTCCTGAGTAAGAGACTCCATGAAGTTATCTAGACTTGGCATTTTCCAGTTTCAAAGTGTTAGCTTGCCAGAACTAAATGTGTTGACAAAGACTGAGATTTCTAGCCCCAAATTTGAAAGGATGGACAAAATAAAATGGTCCTCTTTCTTCTCAATTCCACATTTCTTTAGCTGCAACACAAGTGACTTAAAATTGGTGAATAAGTCTTGGATAGTGTCAAAGTGCACTGGGATTAGGATGATGAGATCGTTCTCAAGCTGGTGACCTCTTAGTTCATCAATTTTCCCAAATAATGTCTCTATTTTTTCCTAGACTTCATTGGGGGTGGTTAAACTATCTATGTGGAACAATCTATCTCTTGATATACTCAGGCATAACAATCCATATGCTTCATCCAATCTGTTGAAGTACTTGGCTTTCTCTACAATAGAGTTTAGCTCCACCTCTATGCCCATGGCAACTCTGTAGAGACCTTTGGCCCTCAATTGAATCACCATATCTTCCTTCCAATAGAATAATTTGAAAGGTGTTATAAAGGTGTGGGTAGCTTCCATTTTTTCCTGCGCTAATGGTGATGAAATTACTGGATGTCCTGCAAAACAACTCAATTTTATCTGGAATTTCTCTAAAAATGCAGCTCAAAATGATCTGGATTGATCTTCAAATCAATAAAATCCAACAAGATCTGGTACCACGTGAGAAATTTGACCCATAGGAATATCTAGGAGCCTTAGAGAAACTCACAAATCGAATTTGGTGCAAAACCAACAAAAAACCACTTAAATGAGAAACAATTTACAGATACAATGTGAATAGAAATAGGTTAGATTTTGGCTGTCTAACATAAAAACATGTTAGTAACAGGTTTATATTACATTATAAGTGTTTCATGAGGCTTTGCGAGCCCAATGTGACTGTACAAGTGAACATATCCAAATTGGCATCAATCCCCCCTAAGTGGGCCAATCATGCTCCAAATCAGCCCAAATGGCCACAAATTGTTGTGTGGACATGGCTGAGGTGACATGAGGCAATTATTACACCTTAGCATACGTGGGTATGGAGATCTAGTGAGTGAGAATCTCTAGGTGGCATTAAATGCACCAAATCAAGCAAAAAATGGACAAAATCCACCTCTAGTGCTCCTAGTCAACCAATATGTCCGCATTCAATGAATGGGAGCACACCAGCAATGATGAGGGTGTACATGTGTCTAGTTGACTGATATGGAGTGCTCATGTGGGTGTGAATGCCCCAATTTGACTTGGTATTTGTCCAACTAAGCACCCTAAGTCCAAAATCATAGTGTATTAATGCAAAATGCAATAAAATTGACTAGGGAGTGAAACTAAGGTACTAAGGGGTTGTATTACTATTCTAAAAATATTCCTTTGACAACTTTTCGATGATTTTGTCACATGTTGACACTTTAGAAAAGTCACTGAAAAAACACCTAACTTGGAGGAGTCATATACTCGCGACTTTTCCTTCATGATACCCACGACTACATCCTGTAGTGGTAAAAAATAACAAAATTATCAAATATCTTGAATTAGGGGTGGTTTGGGAGGTTATGGAACTGATTTGGGAAGTTATAACTAACCCCTATTCGACCCTATCTCTTCAGAAATGTATAAATAGAGGGAGAGAAGTCCATGAGAGGGGACTTAAAATTTTGCACTGTTATGCTAGCGGAATTGGGACTCTCATTCCCCCACCTTTTCCCTAAATATCATCTCCTTGTGTAGTAGATCTTGGAGGTTGAGTTCCCTGGAGAAGAGAAGCAACAAAACCAGATCAATGTTTCGTGAGGTGCTTGACTTGAAGAGAGAGTAATATTTTTACTTCTCTAATGATTAATAAATATGTGATGCATTTCCTCTTCCAATCAATGTTTCTTGTATATTGAATATATAAATATGATCATATGATGTTGTCTATCATATTAGGTTTTCATATTGCTTTGATTATCATTGCTTTACATGTGGTCATATTGGTTTGAGGAAGGTGTAATTTGTTTTGTAGGTCTCTTGGAGTAAGAGGAACAAGAGCAGGAGGAGGGTTAGAGAAAGATTAGATCAGTCCTTGGTTAATCAGCTATGGACCCTACTTATCTTTGAATCTTGCTTATATATGCTTGTTGAACATTGTGCATCTCTCTTTCAACCCAGTATGTTGATAGCCTCTTAAACCCTAGCCAT
>LPNX010082208.1:411185-460925 GCA_001517045.1 Pseudotsuga menziesii | reverse complement strand
ATATATATTATTAACATAATAATAATAATAATAATTATTATTATTATACATCTTCCCTATCCTTCTCTTGATGAACAAGTCTCTAGGCTTATCTGATAATTTGCAAAGGTCTTATAAAGTGGAAACAATCCACTAGTGTCATGTACCCATCCTACTTTATATATAATGATAATAATAATAAAATATTATTATTATTATTATTATTATTATTATTATTATGCATCTTCCCTATCCTTCTCTTGATGAACAAGTCTAAGGGCTTATCTAATAATTTGCAAAGGTCTTATGAAGTGGAAAAATTACACTAGTGTCATGTACCCATCCTACTATATATAATAATAATAAGAGTAAAATAATAATAATAATAATAATTATACATATTCCCTATCCTACTCTTGATGAACAAGTATCTAGGATTATCTTTGGGCTTACAAATCAATCTCCATTTATGTGAATGGATATCATCTTCTATCGATAATAGCATTATGCATATAGGTCATCCTAGATGCTAGGTCCCTATCACACAATTATCATAGTACCAAGGGAGTATGTTTACTTATAGGTATACTTACATATTCCTACCAATCTCTTTTATTACTAGTTACAGGGTCAACACTTGCATTATATTTACACCCCACTCATTTACCCACCTAGCCTAATTATTCATTTACCTAGGCCACTTATTGCTATTATTTATATGCGATCCATGTTAGTTTATATTATATAAGCACCTAGGAATTAATTAATCAGTCTTTCCCTAACTAAACGATGGTATCCTAAGATCAAGAGAGCATGGCATACCTTTCCAATTAAATAACCATAAATCTAGTTGATATTCCCACTATTATGCTCCATGTTGGTCCCCATGGAGGCGGTTTCTACTCTTGGAATCATTCAATAAGGGAAGCATCTATCCCATGCCCCAATGTAGAGGTGGTGTTTGGGTGGAATGTTAGGTAATTACTACTTTTTAATACATGGAGAGTGTCTGCAAATAACTCCATTACATAATGGATTTATGGCCTTTCCCCATGATACCCTAGATGATATTAACAATAGATTCCCTTCCAAATTCTTATAGCGATCAATCCTCACTTAATACTTTTTCAATTCCTAGAGGTGAACAATGGTAATGCTTTCAGGATAGGGCCTAACCATTGCCACAACCTACTTGGTTAGCTTTCCATTATGCAGAGATTAAAGGTTGATCCCACATGGAAGATGGCCAATATTTTGGAAAGGGAGTCAAACTCCCTTCCCATTCCCTTTGTCTCAAGATTGAAACCATCCCACCACACTTGGTAAGCAGATTCGATCCCTCACTTTTTCACAATTTGTTTTTACATTTACTCTATACCAAATCGCTAGTAATTGCATATAACAAAAAATATAGGTACTTTATCTCACTCGAGATAGGGACCGTTTGCTCATAATGTATGCACATAAGTCTACGCATATGTATGTACATGGTATTTCACGACATGTCTCGATACTGTCCACAAATATAGAGATCGATCTCCCATGCCTCATCGTATATTTTTATGGATTACATTGCTTGATAGTTTATTCGTTGCTTGGGATGCCTTTCCCTTTGTTTGATCCAAGTGGGAAACTCCTCATTCTTGAACACAGGTTCACTCCCCAATCCATGCTCAACCTCCTTGCGGTTTAAGAATTGGTCTGTGGGGTTAATATTGTTATACCTTATTTATCAATAGTTGGGTTTGATTCTTGTTGGCCCTAGGAAAATATAGGAAGAATTTAGTTAGAATTATGTCCGTAAATATGAAAATTCCAATCGCATGACATAGGGAGATGAGATGGAGGAAGAGATAAGACATAAGAAGTAGCGGCAGAAGAAAGTTGTGACAAAAGAATCTGTATGGGAAGAAATTCATGATAGAAGGGAATATGTGATGAGGTCATCCATGATGAAAGGAACCACGATAGAAGGCATGTAACTGTTGAAAAGTACAGCTCGAGAGATCATGGGTAAGAAGTTAGATAGAGTCACACATGCTTTAGGGAATAAAGAACCTTTGTAATTTGGGTCGATAGTTCCTACTGATAGTGGTAACATAAATGTATGAGAACAAGAATGATGACCTGTGGATAACATAATGAAGTCGAATGATTATGACATGTAAGAATCTATAAAAGGAAGAACCCATGCTATGTGTGTATTACTTCTTGGTCATCCAGTTAGTTTCTTATGTTTTGGTTGGTATGTGTTAGTCATGGTTTTCTTTGTCTATTTGTAGAGTCGAAGAGTCACGTAGGGTTATAGGGAAGAGTGAGTCAATCCAGGCTGTGTGCGGATTGACATGAGAGTGAAGGAGATAAACCTTCAAATACCTGAGACTGGAGAGAATGATAGGAGAGAGAATTTTTTATATATTCTAGAAGAATATCTAGAACAAACTCTGCAAGATGAGTGCATAGACGAAAGGTGCCATATATTTCTCATGCCAGATGAAGACAACCTTTGTGGTTTTTCCTAGATGGGTTTCCATGTTAAATGTTGTCTATGTGTATATTTGATGAATGTGGTTATGCCGAATGAATGTATGTTGTGTTTGAATGTATGTGTATTTTCTTACGAATGAGCTCTTGTATTCATCTATCGCACTGTTGTTAGTTGAAACCGCTAATAAGGAACTATATTAACCATGGTAATATATGCCGATGGACAAATAGAGTCATATCTTAATGTATGAAATAAGAATAAGTAATATAACCATCGACTTCGGTCGGGCAAGATAGTAAACTGCCAATCCCCACACAACTGCAGAAACATGGTTATGGAAATTACCCATTAAAATATATCTCAGGTGAGCCTACATCCACGTCACAGGTTCCACTGAATGACCCCTTATTAATTGGGCCAATGTGTTAATATTTGTTGACGAACAAACTAGGGATTGAACTTGGGTCAGAGGGAGAAACACCAACAAATGGTTATGTTACAGAGACCATGAATCATTTTGTGAGGGATATGTTTTGGCATCCTATGAAGCTGGAAATTCAAGAGTGGGTGCATTTTAAAGCATTAGAGTTTGCGTGAGAAGAAAGTGAAGGATCGCGGTTGAATCTGACAAAGTTGTTGGAGCGATACCTCTATACAGATACCCATGATTTTTTTTTCGAGTTTCCTATTTTTTTGTATGAATTGTTGTTGAAGTTAGAAACCCAGCAAACAAATTTCTAAGGAGGATAACCGACAGAGTGGAGTCCTCAATTGACTCAGTAGATGAAAAGAACCAATAACCATGTATCTAGGGATGTCGAGTTTTGGGTAGACAATATTTTGGATGGATACATTATTGAGTTTATTGTCGACACAATAACATCATATAGTGAGGCAGAAAGAAATTTTTTCCAAGGACCACAAGGAAGATACTTGACAACTTTAAGAATTTGGATAAAGATGCTTTTATGCAAAAAATGAATCCTGCGAATAGAGTCTGATGAGTAAATAACTGTATATAAAGACCCGGGTTATGTTGCAGAAGAAGTACAAGAAAAATGGAGAAAAGTAAGCTGAGATGTTCCCTGGTGATAGTGGAATTGCATTAGAAGGTGGAAGTCTAAGAAGTGGAAGGGGATTTTGGTAGGGAAAAATAAGAAGAACTATGACAATAATATGAATCTGCAATATGAGAAGAGGAGAAGACTATAAGTTGACATTGAAATTTGAAGGAGGTTCTTGCAACAAAGAAGAGGAATATCAGCCTACCCCCAAAACGGAATAAGAAGAAGAAGAATCCCTGATCTATAATAAAAATACGCCACACCTACGACTCTGTGAATGTATCCGGAGGTAAGGTAAGAAATGAATCTCCTAGTAGGTTTGTCAATACAAGTAATACTAACTATGGGAATGGTAGATAAGGGAATCCTGCTAGCCAATTTTTTTATCCTTTAGTATCGAGGACACATATAATGGCTGGGAATGATATTAAGCTGGTGATATTCAATGTAAATGGGTTATAATACCTAGAGCAACATTGGTTTCTATGTGAATCCATATGGACTGTGTGACAAGTCCAGGATGAAGCAATAAAGAAGGCACATATGATAACAGTCCTGAGGGGTCGTACGATGGACCGGTATATGAAGTTTTTTGTGGTTTTGACAGGAGTCACACAGAAAATGCTTGACCAAATTCGAGTGGGTCTAATAGATGAATTAAGAAATCCCAAATTTGAATCTTAGTGTTTTACAGAGATTAAAGAGATTAAGCAATTGTCTACGGAATCTATGTGATACATCGACCAAATATTTAATACATTAATGGATAAAGTAAGCTTCCTTATGTCATAGATACAACACAAAGAGTGGTTCATTGCAATGTTTTTACTGCACATCTGAATTCCCTTGATGCAATAGAATATTGTGTCACAGACTAAAGTGTTACAGTTGTCCATGAAGATAGAATCCTCACCTATAGGATAAATTGGTGTAGGAATGATGCAAATTTGGTCACATATAGCTGACCTTATACTATGCCTCCAGGACATTAAAAAATGGAAGGAAGTCCAATAAAAAAGTTGGTGTACAAGGTGTAGAACAGAAGGACATCATAAGGAAAACTAGCCGACGTTCATGAACTATGTCGCAACAAGAGCGCCAAACTCAATAAATACACAAGGGATTCCTTGGTGTATAATATACCAGACTAGAGGCCATTGGTCAGAAGAGTGTTTGTACTTGCATAATATTTTAAGTGCACTAGCTATTTTATATTGTAAATTCTGTAACTCAGTAGGCCACGATGAGAAACAATGCAGAGCACTCTAGCTACTATAGGAGAAAATGGTCGACACTTATTTAATGAAAAATGAAGAGAAGATGCAATATGAGTGAACTCAATATCAATATCCTCAGCCCTAGTATCCATAGAATCAATATCCCAACAAAAATACCCTCAACCAAGAGGGGATTCAAATTTTTGAGGTTGAGGAAAAGGAGGAAAATTTGGTCGTGGAAGAGGCCAAATCATATGTTATAATTGTGGACAACCAGGTAATTTTTCTAGAGACTGTGTGAAACCTGGAAAGACATGTTCATATTGTAAATAATTTGATCATACTATCAAACATTGTCCGCAGTTGGTTGCAAAGTGGTAAGATAGAAATGTGGGAAATCCAACTCTCTACAGAATCCCAATCCGACTCCCAACTAGAATATCTAGATGATTTCTGCTGAGTAGAGGGAACCAAATATTGTTGTCATGATAAGGGAAGGTGCTGTGGCTAGATCATACCAAGATACACAACATGAATAACTGCAGGTGCGAACAACAATACAAAAGAAAGTGTCATTCAATGTCCAAAGAGAAAAGGAAGTATACTTGGACATGCGAACATAATTCATTGACAAGAATCAATCGTTGATGTCTACTCCTACATTGCCAAGAAGACCAGTAATGGAGATGCCTGAAAGGTTTGATCAACTGTTACGCAATAAACCGATAAGAAAGGTTAGTAATCTTAAATATTTTTTTTAAAGTTGCTTATCGCAAATATAAGATAAATATACTGTTGCAAAATTGACAGATCTAATAGGAGAACCTCAATAAGATGTGCGACCAGGCATAAGAGTAAATCATGTGGTAAAAAGATTAAATATTGGTCGCAAGTTAAGAATGACTGCTCAGATAGGATATTATGATATGAACAATATTATCCTAGACTTGGGCTTTATTGTCAACATTATGAATAGAAAAACATGGGAAAGCATGGGGAAAATGTGACTGGAGTGGTCTCCTATTCATCTCATATTAGTAAATCAGTCGAAAGTCCTACCTATCGATCGACTAATTCAAGTTCATGTCGAGGTAGAAGGCTTGAGAATGTATGATCACTTTGAAGTAATCAAAATTGTTGATGACACAAACCTGTATCCTTCACTTTTGGGATCGAATGGGCGATCAATTAGCAAACCATCGTCAATTTTAAGAAAATAATCTTAACATTTGAATATTTAGAGCTAAGGGTGGTCGCACCAATTGATCCGCTAGAAGGTCAAAGATACGTTGATCCAGTAAATAATAAAGGATAAGGGGACTATATTGACCATATTTATAACATCATGTATCCAAGGGATTATTATGTAAATCCAACAACTAAAAAAATCTTAGTGGGAGAGGTATTAGCTCCTGTACATAATATTCTGGAGAAGCATTGGAAAATTGGCAGAATCAAATGCATGAAGTATCCATGAGAAAGTGCACAAGAATTACATGGTATGAGAGATGGGTAGGAACCGAGGAAAATGAGCTACCTACCTCTTAAGGTTTACCTAACCTTGCATGTTTTCTAACGGAGTTTGAAGAAAAAGTCACTAAACATTAGTAATTTTCGTCAGAATTTTTGTTGAAACCTACACCTACTAGATGGTGGGTCACACAAAAAAAAAATATCTTGGAATGGCCACAATGTCGAATATTGCTGGAGATAAAATTTGGAGAAGAAATCAGCTATACTAGTCCAAAGTATACATGATTGACTAATCCTGTCAAACATATGGAGTATTGTCATATGACATGGGAGGCATGTTTGTGATAGGAATGGGTTCATCATTTCATACACACATTAGAAACAATAAAAGGGAGATGATATACATCAGTGGAAATAAGACGAGGGACTATTGAATGGGATCAATTACCTACTAGCTTCATATGCACATTTGAATTTACTGATGAACATCCATGAATTGATGCCACATTGCAACTAATCAATATAAAGATATTTGAATATATCCCTGTCTTAATGACCAACTTCAATCAGATCCACTTGACATAAAAATACATGAGTCTGAAGGTATGCACATAGTAGAAGGATTTGGTATTTCTAGTGACCAATTTATGAATCCACTAAAACTCAAGAAAGTAAATATTTCCTCCCTAGAGAAGCCAAAATTTGCTAATATTAGAGATTATTGGGATGTTGAGACTATTGGGAAGATAAAAAATATATTGCATGAGTTTCAATATATGTTACCTACGAAATTATTAGAAATGAAAGGGATTGTCAGATACCTAGAATAAATGAAGATACATTTAAATCTCGATGCAAAAACTGTTAAGCAAGGACCATACCAACTGAATCCACTGTATAAAGAAAAAATCAAGGAAGAATTGGTATAAATGCCGGATGCAGATATCATAGAACCTGTAGAAGAATTAGAATGGATCATTCTGATAGCAGTGCAAAATAATAAGGCTACCGGTGAAGTACGAATTTGCTTCAATTTAAGAATGTTGAACGATTCTTATTTACATGACCCTTTTTCGACTCCATTTATAAATGAGGCACTTGAGAATGTCGGGGGTAAAGGAATTTACTCATTCAATTATGCATTCTCTAGATACATTCATATTAGAATCGTAAAGGAATACTAACACAGGACAACCTTTGCGACAAAGTGGGGTTGTTTCCAATATATGGTAATTCCCTTTGGACTCAAGAATTATCCTGTTATTTTTTCTAGAATAGTAGTTGTTGCATTCAAATATTTTATTCATAAATTTATTGAGGTATAGTTCAATGATTGGATAGTATTTGGGCTCATTAAGGATCATATTGAGAACCTCAAGATGATGCTAGAACACTATCACCAGTATCAAATTTCACTGAACTTAAATAAGTGTATCTTTTGTGCCTCGTTGGACTTTTGTTGGGACATGTAGTTTTTTGTGATGGAATATTGGTTGACCCTACCAAAATCACGATTATCATTGAACTAACAACATCTACCATAATGAAGCAATTGAGAGAAACATTGGGACATACATGATACTACCGAAAATTTATCAAAGGATATGTGGAGGTGATTGCATCGATGGAGAAATTATTGAAGAAGGATGTTAAGTTCCAGTGGATGGAATTTTTCCAAGAGAGTCTGGACACTTTAAAGAAAAACTTGGTTACATCACCCATACTTGTATCTCTAGAATAGAAAAAGGAATTTCATGTACATGTTGATGTGTCACTTGTTGCACTCGGAGTGGCACTAGCACAGCCTGGAGAAGGGTCGATTGATGATTGTATTCACTTCATTAGAAGAAAAATATAAAAAACAGAGAAGAACTATACCATGATGAAAAGAGAAGGAATATATATGGTATACACTTTGCATAAATTCAGACACTACTTGCTGGGAAAAAAATTCAAAATGTACATAGATCATTCAACATTGAAATACCTGGTCAACAAGCTAGTGTTTAGGGGGGACATTTTCCAGTGGATTCTCTTTTTCCAGGAATTTGACTTTGAAGTCATTGTTAAATAGGGTCGACTAAATTCAGGACCATACCATCTGTCGAGGATAGAAAGTGGCGATGAACCTAATAACCTCAATGATAGTATCACTAATGCGAAACTATTTGCAATAATAATGTTTGATGATAATTACAGAGACATCATACAATTTTTTAGTATGGGATATGAACCCACTAAATTTAATACAACACAAAAGTAACAGTTAGTTGTGCAAGTTACAGACTTCCATTTGATCACTAGACAATTATATAAAATGGGCCTTGATGAGATTCTTCGTCGCTACATCTTGGAACATAAGTGACCGATGATATAATTAAATGAAGCACATGTTGGTGTCATAGGAGGCCACTTTGATGGAAAATCTACAATCCAAAAGATATTGCAATTTGAATTGTGGTGGAAGACCATGCATGTAGATTCTCAAGAATACTATCATAGATGTGATATCTTCCAAAGAACTGGAAAACCATCGCAACAAGATGAAATTCCATTAGTACCCCAAATAAATCTGTAGGAATTTGGTAAACGGGCCATTAATTTTGTGGTCCCTATTAGTCCAAAAGGGAAGTGCATATGTGTAAGATATATAAATACTACAATCAACTACCTGACCAGATGGGACAAAGTAGAGCTAGTAAAAGATTGTACTGCTGCAACTACTGTTAATTTTTTGTTTGAAAATGTTGTGACTAGATTTGGATGCCTGAAAATTTTGATAAGCGACCAAGGAACACACTTTGTCAACCAGTTTATTGAGGAAATAGAAAAGGAATTTGAGATCCAACCTAGAAAGACAATTCTTATTACCCTCAACCGAATGGTGTTGTCTAAGCATTTAACAAAATACTAAAGAGTGAGTTGACAAATATTTGCAATGTCCAAAGAGATGAATGGGATCAGAAAATTTGTGCAGTCCGGTGGGAATATCACATGACTCGTGAGAATTTGAAGGGTTGAACTCCATTTTGATTGTTATATGGACAAGAAGCTCTGATTCCAATGGAATAAAATGTACCCAACCTAAGGATTCACTATGATCACGAAGATGAGATATGTTGGTGATGTTGAGGAAAGATTGTCACAACTGATACAAATGGGAGAAGATTGTTTTGTTGCAAGATATCATCAAAATGTTGAGAAATAATGACATAAAGTATGGCATGATATCAACATCAAGAAAAAAAAAATTTAGGTCAACAGATGTGTTATTTTGTATGACAACAAATTCTTCAAGCATCTAGGTAACATAAAAACACACTAGTTAGGACCATATGTTGTAACACATATCATTGACAGAGGAACAATGCAATTGTAGAAGTTGGATGGAACCACGATGGAACACTTGTCAAAGGAATGGTAAACGGAAGTTGGATATAGCCTTATTAGGATATCTGCGACTCAATCGAATGAAAAAAAGAGAAAAAGAAAAGAGAAAAGAAATAAAAAGAAAAACAAAACCCTCTGAAATTTTTTGTTTTAATTGCAAGGAATGAGCTATCGCAAAGAAGAAGAAAAGACCATCAAAGACTACTAGTAAGTCGTAAAGAGAGGAGAATTGTTGCAGACTCTTTGTCTATTGCAAAAGGAGAAATAAGGGTGAAGACAATCCATTTGTCACATTAGAACAAAATCTATCAAAGGGTGAAGACTGGTTGCAAGAAGAGCGATGCCATCAGAATTTAAAATAGAGTCACATAAATGACAGATGGCCATAATTATATCAAAGGAAACCATAATTAATTTAAAGGTCCAAGAGATTTTGGTGGCATGATTTTTGGTCAATTCCGTATTTATTGTGCAATAAATAACACTGATGTGATAGGCGAAAGGAGGCATGCAAAGAATTTTCCTAATAATCATTCAGACGATCAACCCATTTTATTGAAAGGACAACTACCTTTCCATTTATTTCTCACTTGTGTGAAGGGAGGACAGAATGAGCGGCTAGATATTATCACCATTCATGCTCAAGTATTCAGTCACTATGCTACATTCAAGAGAGAGATTGCTGTCTGCAACTACAAGATATGAACTGAGTTTTGTGCGGAGCATGGTTATTTCGATTTCCATCATAAACACAACTGTAGAATCTGAATTCATGACTACATCACCCAAACTCATCATGAAATACACTATTGGATACATCCCATTGTAGGCCGCGGTTACCAAAGAAGCTGAAACATGTTCCATTTATCCCTACAATGAGGTTAAGACCAGACCCATTGGGTCCATTTGGTACAACAATAGGGAAACACTCTAGAATATGAAAGAAGAAAGCACCAACACCACCACCACCGAAGGAGGAGGAAGAATCAGGTTATGTGACTATGTTTCTACCATATGTTCCACTAGGATGATATGATATGCTATGAATTAGAGCTATGAAAAATGCACAGTACCCACTTGTAGAAGCAACTGTGTCGGAAAGAGTTCAGGTGTCACAGAACATTCTGCCAAACCGTAAGAAGCCGACCTTTATTGATCACGACACAAAGAAATATCCATATTTGGACATGAAGAACTACATGGTTTTTCTACAAGATACGCCAGATAGCCTGAAGTGCCTAGCTCCAATGGAATGGGAAAGAGGACCGGACTAGGAAGGTTTATTGTCATTGTTGTACATGCCACATTTTGGTCGAAGTGTAGAAACAAATGTGTGTGTCAAAAAGTTACTCGTATCATTTCATAGTGGCTACCTATGCCTCAACATAAACATTTATGTTGATTTTGAGTTGATAGAAACAATTACAAGACTACCACTTGTAGGAATAGACCAAGTGCCATTTTTTGAAAAAGGTCAAGAGACTATGCTGACGAAAAAGATGAAGGATAAGTATGACTTGTCCAGAGATACCGAAGGCTTCTTATTAAGCTCCATCAATGACCATACTATTCGGTTTTCATCTAAGATGTTAGCTACCAAATTATTACAGAGCATGCAACTGAACCAATGTACTGCAGGTATGATCACAATGGTTGAACTCTGTGCGGAGGGAGTTCAAATGAATTGGTCACATTATTTGCTGAATGAGTTACTAGAAGATGTGAAAGAGTCACAAAAAAAGGTATTGCATTCCATTATTCATGGTTTCTTATCTTGATTTCGTTTATTGCATGGTTAGAACTAGTGAACTACCAAGGGGTAGATATACCGGTGCGTTATTGAGGAGCTCAATACCATAATATATGGTTCAATAAAGATAAAAAGGAGCGAAAAAGGGACAATAATGTTCAATTTTTTATGCATGGAGAGGCCCTATGTTATCAGGTGAAGCAACAAGCAATAATCATGGATGAAACTGTTTAGCAATTTTGAAACATTATCAAATTTATAATTGGGCCCCATCACATCTTGCTGCAACTATGACAAGATCCACAATGCCAATGGTTGGCAACCCAATATTTTTATTGAACAAGAAGTCGAGGGAATTACCCAAGATTGATAGAAAGAATTGTGATTTCCTGTCGCAAATGACCTATTATCTGTCGAAGAACACCTGGGACAGGACGATCCACAAATGCAAAAGGATGTAGAACAAGGAGGGAACCCAGTAGCAACAATACAAGATCAACAAAATTTTCCCAACCCTCCCTATAATGATTCAAGCACAACCCAAATAGATACGGTGGTGGGAGATAAGAGGAAGAAGACTAAGCATCCTGATGCAAGGCATAAGGAAAGGAAGATAGACAAAACAACAGGAGCTTTTGGCCTTGAAAGCGATGGTGTTACCTTGTTGACAGAAGTAATGAAAGGGGTCACTACACTGAGCCTTCTGAAAGTAGATGAGAAATAAAAATAGATCACAAGAAGTATTACTGAATTTATCTAGATGCTATGTACAATGATCAAAGAAGTACAGGTCGTGGTCGAATACAGACCACAAGCACTAGAGTTGCAGGACTTAGCTGGCCCATCAGAAGAGCGACCTAATGATGTGTCGATACCTATTCATCAATAAAAACTCAACTGGTGGGAGAAGCACTTGACCTAGGAACAATAGAATTGAATACCATTTCAAATAACTTGGGGAATATTACCATTGACTTTTCGCAGATGCCTCTATATGAAGTGTATTGATACAGAATGTTGTAGTCACAAAAATGAAGGTTAGAGAAGGCACATTGATGAAGCAAGTGTGCACATCGAATAATACTATTAGTAAGATGAAGAAAAAAATCAAGTAAACCGAATAAAAATCCAAAACATGGGAGGATTACATGGACAGGCTCCAAAATGTTGTAACAGTTGATTGCAACAATTTTCTAGATGAAGGAATAATAGAGGAAATTTTTGTATAATCCAAGTTCATTTGACTTGGTGATATAGTAGAGGACCTTCACAAAAAGGTTACAGAGTTGGAAGAGAAGGTGAGACCTAGTACATTCCCAGAGATGGTGGAAGAAAGAAGGATGACAACAACAACAACTGTGAAGAAAATAACAGAAGTAGAGGCACTATGCGCCAAGGTAGCCGAATAATTTTTTTTCAGACATGGGAAGCATTGATCAACGATGTCAAGTTAGAAAAATTCACAAAGTAGATACACATTGCAGAGACCAAGTTGAATCCACTGAAAAATGAGATGAAGAAGTTTCCCTTAGTAGAGAAAATCGCTAAGGCTGCATACATGAAAAATATATAACAAGAAGTCGTAGTGCTGCAAATGCAACAGTAGCAGAGGACTGACAAAGTTGATGAATTGTAGGCTGAAGAAGAAAGAGTTACAGGCATTATTCGGCTTGTACATCAAAAAGCGTGACAAGAAGCAGAGTCCACAATACTTACAATGTCGAAAC
Organism: Pseudotsuga menziesii; assembly: GCA_001517045.1. NCBI lineage: Eukaryota > Viridiplantae > Streptophyta > Pinopsida > Pinales > Pinaceae > Pseudotsuga > Pseudotsuga menziesii. Next base: position 447,837 of record LPNX010082208.1, on the reverse strand, counting down.
ACATCAGTTCTAACCTTGAAGGTAAAAGAAAATGTGCGGCGAGAAACATAGGAGATAGTAAAAATCTTCCAATATTTTCAAAGTAAGGTCGTCACATGAGTAGAATCTTTGGAATAATACATCATAGCTCAAGATGAGCCACTAGTGAGTGTTGGGGGCATGTTGGCCCTAGGAAAAGATAGGAAGAATTCATTTAGAATTCAGTTAGAAAAGATGAATATTCCAGTCGTGCGGTAAAGGGAACTATGCCATATGAGGAGATAAGAAAGGAGAAATAGAGGTAGAACAAAGCTGTGACAAAATAAGTCATGAGGGAAGAATTCCATGATAGAAGGAGAGAAGCGATGAGATCAACCATAACAGAAGGAACCACTATTGTTAGAGCAATAATCCACCTTAGTATAATGATCATATACCTTAGAAAAATTTTATTTGCTTCTATGCTATGTTCTACAGTCTAGACTTAGGCATATTGATCATTTATTGATAGTTTAGGTAATCCTCGTTGATCATTATAACAGTTGAGGAACTCTCGGTTTATTATTTTGAAACAATGGTGTCCTCATTGATGATAGAAAAACCTTGGTATGCTCCCCCATCCATAGAATAAGGGAATATATTTGACCTTAGGTGCTAGTGCATGTTTGTGGTGGTTTTTTGGCCTTCCTTGAGCATTTATTTCCTCCTAGAGCCACTCCAACTCACCTGTGTGCTCAACAATGTTTATAATTCCTCCATTTATGATCCAGCATGGATCAGCCATGTTCACACTTGCATTCGTGATCATTTGGGATGATTAGGAAGCTCATTGGTCGACCTAGGGGGTTTTGAGGGTCAAATCATGGTATGGCACTTGTATACATCCAGATGGCCTCAAAGGACTCACGCTTTTTCCCTATTGTAATGTAAACATGATCTATAAATATTTACATGCTGGATAGTCATAATAATATAAGTTATTGATTACATTTGTGTATGCTATTTTCACTCTTTCCGTTGTTTTGTGCATAATTTGTGAGTAATATCAAATTGTGAGAATCTCTTTGGCTCCTACATCCTACTATGAATCAATTCTCACATGTTATCAGATATATTTGGATCTGCAAATAAAATCCATAGTGTTTGAGTTTTTGTTTGAATTATTTTCCAGAAAGATTCGAGTGTTTGCATTGCAGGTACAATCAACATTTTGTCACTTCAGTGCGCAAGTAGAAATATAGCAGAATCATGTATTGCTGACCCCATTCAACTATTTTGAATGGAATTCTGAAATGGCGATCCATATGAGGTCAAAATTCCTATACATGGTCACCATGGGAACTAAATTCGAATTGAACTCTGCTGTGAAGAAATCTAAGTTCTTCAACAGGCTTGATGAATCGTTTGGAATGCTTTGTCCAACATTTAGAGAGAATTAATCTTCCATGTAGATAGTATAACCAATACCAATGAATTATGGCTTAAGCTTGAGACATTGTTCAGGAAGAATGATGAGATGAGATGTCACCAACTCAAAAATGAGCTAATCTCACTGAGTCGAGCTCACTTTCATACAATCCAATACTTCTTTACCAAGTTCAAATTGTTGGCACTTCAGTTGAAATAGTGTGGCATAGAAAATAAGGATGATCAACTCATATTGTCCATACTTTCAAATCCAGGGCTATATTACTTAGTGTTTGTGTCAACATTCCACTCTAGCGAGCTCACAACTCGAAAACTAGTGCATGACTTCACTATTTGAGTTCATGGAGTCACTGAATCAAGAGTGAGACAAGCTAGTAAAAATGGCAACCAAAAAATATAGTAAGGATCAAGCCCTTGCTACAATAGTTTTGAATCCATCCAAAGGAAAGAAGAAATCCAGATATTCGAAGCAACAAGAGAAGAAGAAGCAGGAGAAACCCATATCTTCATATGGAGGTTCGAACCCTTGCAAGGAAAAGGACAAGAAGAAGAAAGAGAAGACCAAATGCACCTACTATAACAAGGGGTGACATCTAGAGAGTGCATGTATGAATAATACCATAGACACGATGGCACAAGTGGTTGAGAAGAACATCATCCCACTACCTGAGGGCAGAAGGAAGAAAGATAGTGGTTCAGGCTCAGACAACAAAAAAAGGTGCCATGCTTTGGTTGATAGTTTTTCAAAATATTCTTCCTTCATCATAGATTCAGGAGCTTCCAGACATATGGATTCTAGAGAAGACCTCTTCTCAGCTGTGTACTCTAACAGTGGTCCATACATTTGTATGGGTGATGATTCAGAGATCCAGGCCAAGGGGATTGGAAAGATTGATATTGAATATGGGTACTTAAATAATGTTTTGTTTTTACATGATCTAGAAGAGAACCTACTCTCAGTATACCAAATGACTCACATTGTTGAATCCAAGAGAGTGACATTTACTCCTAACACAATGGAGATAGAAGAAGTCTCTACAAAATAATGGGGGCATTGTGGTTTACTAATCATAATGCAAGAATGTACAAATTCTCCCATTTCCTCCCCTACTCCAAAGGGAATGTGCTTCTGTCACATGGAAATGAGACAAGTAGGTTTTCAAATGAAAGATATGGTCATATCAACTATAGGTTCCTCCAGTATTTGAATAAATAAGGCATGGTGGAAGTGATTCCTTCTATCAAGTTCTCAAATGGCACATGCAAAGGATGTGTAGTGGGAAAGCATGCAGAGCGCATTTATGAGAAAGGAAAATCAAGGAGAGCTGTCCAAGTAATTGATTTGGTACATTTAGATATTATTGGGCCTATTCCCACACCCTCTTATGATGGATCATGGTATGTTTTTACTTTCAAAGATGATTTCTCAAGGTATTGTTGGGTGTATTTCCTCAAACGAAAATATGAATTCTTTGAGACTCTCAAAGTTTGGAAAGCCCTGGTTGAGAATGCATGTGGGAAGAATATCAAGGTCCTTAGGACTGAAAATGGAAATGAGTATGTGAACAAGAGTTTGTAGTAAATTTGTGAATAATGTGGCATCCAAATGCAGCATTTGGTTCCCTACACACCACAACACAATGTTGTGGCAGAGCAAAAGAACATGGCTCTCAAGGAGATGGAAAAATGTATGATTAAAGAAAAGGATTTGAATCCTAATATTTGGGATGAAGCCATTAATTGTGATGAATATGTTCAAAACAAAATTCCTTACAAATATTTGGATAGAAAAACACCATACGAGGCTTGGTTTGCTCACAAGCTAAGTGTTTCACATTTCAGGGTCTTTGGCTCAAAGGCTTGGGATAGGATTCATCTAGAGAAGAAAGGACTTGAACTATAAAATAAAGGAGTCCATAATGGTTGGATATGATGAATATTAATAGTGATACAAGCTCTTAAATCCCTCATCTAAGAAAACATTCATAGAAAGGAGTGTACAATTCGAAGAGGAGCTCATGCAAGAGGTTGAACTAGCTCATGGGGAATGTTCACATCCTCCACTCCATGAATATATTTCTGATTTTTATGATTCTGATATTGATGAAGATATTTATGAGATGAATTCATATCATGACTCACCCATTTGTCCCAAGTGGGATGAGAAAACTATTGAAGCAGTTGGAAATCTAGCTGGTAATCAACTAGGTCCTAGGAAGACTAGATCTCAATTTCACAATGCTTTCTCTACATGTGAATTGAATATTGTTGAGAAATTATTCATGATGGTTCGATATGATCCTTAAACATATCATAAAGCATCACTTGACCCAATATGTCAAAAAACCATGCAATAAGAGTTCAACTCATTGCAAGACAATGAGACTTGGGAATTGGTTCCCTTGCCCTCAAAGAGGAAAATAGTGAAATGCAAGTGGGTCTAGATGACCAAAGTGGATGATGATGGTTTAGATATCAAGTATAATTCCATTTTGGTTTCCAAAGGATTCTCTCAAGTCCAAGGAGTGAACTATATAGAGACATTTTCACTGGTTGTAAATATGGACTATATCAGGCTAGTTTTAGCCATTGTTGCATCTAAGCGATGGGAGGTTCACCACATGGATGTGAAGAGTGCATGTGTTCATGGTGAAATTCAAGAATGTTTAATTTTTAATTTAGGATCCTTCACTTGTATGTAGGTTAAATAAGTCTCTCTATGGCCTCAAGAATGTTTAATGTTTAATTTAGGATCCTTCACTTGTATGTAGGTTAAATAAGTCTCTCTATGGCCTCAAGCAAGCCCCCACAGCTTCGTATGCCAATATGGGCAATTTTCTGCTTTCGCTTGGCTCTGAAAGATGTAAATATGGACCTAATGTGTATTTGCAGCATGTTGGTGACTTATATCAGGTAATAGTGCTGTATGTTTATGATATTTTTATTACAGGTAGCTGCACTAAATAAATTGCATTGATTAATTCTTCTTTGCATAGTGAATTCTGCATGTCTGACCTTGGATTGTTGAATCAATTTCTTGGATTGGAAATTGAGAAATATGAAGTAGGGATCAAGGTCAGCCAACCAAAGTATGCTGAGGACCTTTTATTTAATTTTAAAATGGATGAATGTAAGGAATCCAATTTCCCATTCCTTTTAGGTATAAAACTAGGTGAATTTGGTGCATCTCCATTGGTCGACAACTCGTTGTACAAACAACTAGTTGGGAGTCTACTGTATCTTACCCACTATTGACCAGATTTGGCATATGCTGTAGGTGTTGTATCTAGATACTTGTAGCACCCTCATGAGATTAATTGAATGTAATTCAAGAGGGACCTGCACTATGTGCAAGGAACCAAACATTTCGGGGTACACTATGCTATTGGTTCTCTACTAGGACTAGTTGGATTTACTGATTCTAATTAGGTTGGAAATCCCATTGACATGAAATATGATTTAGGTTATGTATTAATTCTTTCAAATGGTCCATATTCTAGTCAAGAAAGAAACAACACACCATATCCCTCTCTTCATCTCAGGCCGAGTACAAAGGAGCTATGAACGCAACTACATAATGTGTGTGGTTGCAATGTATTCTTTGGGAACTTGGAGTTGCATTTGATTCACCCACAGTCATCTGGTGTGACAATCATACTGAAATCAAGGTTTCCACTAATCTAATGTAGAGACAAAGGACCAAACACATTGATATACATATGCAATACATCCATATCTTGGTGCATGATTATGTGATATCCTTGTTGCGCTGAAGGCGCATTCTACAGCTCGATATGAGGTAGAAGTGTGATTCCGTGCTCAACGTGGAGATGACACGTGTCACATAAAAAAGTCGGCTTATATATCTATATATATACAAGTCGGCTCAATAATTAATAATCTTAGGTGTATATATATATATATATATTTGTAAGTAAATCAAAACACCTATACACACTTCAAAACAATACGTACAAGCTAGACCTTCGGAATAAGGCTGAGAGCAATTACAGATCTGTCTCAGGTATGCGAATGTGTACAGTTTTAAATGCAATCCAACACTAAAATATTAGTTTATACATTCACAAGATTTCTTTAAATGTATATCCATATATGCATATATCAACCGGGTGGATATACACCTCCCTTCCATCAGGGCCACAAGAACAATACCTTCCTGTGGCCTGTTTTAACCGTGCATGACTATGTCATATCGAGAGAAGATATTGCTAGGGATCTAGGGGCTTTAAATCTGCATAACTCGTCCACGGGCGCATTGCAGGTTAAGCTGAAATTGCATGCCAAAGTTTGTTTCAAGGTTTGGTTCTGTGAGTCCTTGAATTTCAAGATGAGATTTGAGTGCGATAATGTTAATGTAGATATTCAACAAAATAATTCCTTCGACTGCACAACATGTAGCGTGCATATCTAGGTTTTCTGTTTGTTGTGGAGCACCTAAAGCGTACTATATTATGTTTCTATAAGTTTATTTTTATGGGATTCGATTCGCGTGTCTTCGTTCCATATTTCTACTCGAATATTGTACAGGCAGGCCGCTGTTGCTTGCCATAATTTAAACTATTCTCTATTCCTTACTAAGATCCAGTTTGCTGTACTAGTTTAGTAATTGACACAGTCTGAACACAGATAACCTAAATTTTATTTTCAGTACATTGATTCCATCTCAAAGAATTTATGTATGTGTCTCTGAAACTACACAGGTCTCCAGGGTTTCGATCACAAAGCTTCACAGATTTATAAACAGCGGGCCACATGGTTTCGCAAATTCCGTGAAATTAAAGTATTCAGAGAGCTTTCAATTTACTTATAAATGGATAAAGGAATTCATCGTCTTGAATAATGATTTACAGAACAGCCTGACCACAATAGCAATATCTTTTGGTTGTATGCTTTTAAAAGGTTGAGGACTCAACAACATATCCAGCAGGCAGTGGGGCCTTATGATTTTAAAAGGTCAATTATTTTTAAATAGATAAAATATCAAAATAATTATTAACATTTCATTAGGTAAATTTTAATTTATAACACTTTTTAAAAATTTAACATATATTTTTTATTATTTATTTATATTGAATTTTATTTTTATATTTTAAATTATTTTTTAACATTATATTATATATTTATAATTTATTTTAAAGTTGGTATTGGATCTAGCTTATGTCTTCTCCGCTTTCTGTTAAAAAAAAGACTGCATAATTGAATTACTATATAAGAAGTATGTTTTCTCTGAATGACTTCTTGGATTTGCTTCTTTGTATCGAGGTGGCATCTAATTAGAATTTGGAGTGCAATTGTTGAAGCAAGGTTTGCACCTAGAAATATTTGATCCCTCTCGGTGCATGATAGAGCCGGGTAAAGCTGGATCTAAGCTGGTAGTATTTCCCATTTGCAGAGAAAAATACTGACATTTTCACCAAGAGTGTTATAGCTGATTTTACCACACATGGTTGATCACATATTTATGGCCTTCCCTATCCCTCTGCAGACTCTTTAGACCCCATGGAACTATATTATACTTTGATTTTCCAAGTTCATCCCTAAAAAACACCTGTTTATTGCTGTACACGACTTTTAAATGCATACTCACGTGTACACGGGACTTTTGACCTCAAACCCGCATACATCAGGATGTGTGCATAAGTCCAAATATTTTTGGAGTTTCCCTCATAGGATTTTGAATATCCTGACTCTTGGCCTTTCATATTCCTTGAGATCAATCATATTCAACCCTCCATTACCCCTTTGGAGTGCTATATAAGGAACCCCTTGGATAGATTGAAAAGGAGGAATTGGAGAGCAAAGAAACTATAGTCCATTGTTGCCACAGTTTGCGTATACTTTAGTATGCACCCCTTTGTCCCTTTGGAGCACTTTGTGTTCTTCCCAAGATTTCCTTTTCTTATGAGCTTTCTATCAAGAGATGGAGGATTGAGGTGGTGGGGACCCAGGTGGAGAACTCGGTTTCTCCAGTTTGTAGACATATCGATAGAGGTTGTCACTATTGTAATCTTTAATTTTTAATAGAAATATATTTTCCTGTCTAATTATGAGCATTTGAATATGAATATTGAATCCATGGATATATTTAATTGCTTATACATTGTTGAATATATATGCTAGATTAGGTCTAACACATTATTATAGAGCATGCTTGTCTTGTTTGCTGTTGTTGAGAGAAAATTTCTAATGCAAGCATGAATTGGAAAGCTCAATAGGGATCGACTTCAACCATCCGAAACAAGGTACGATTCGGTATCCCTTAGTGTTAGATGTTTGGTTTCTCTTGCATATTGGGAAATATTGATTTCTAGTGTCAAATTTTTCTGTTGTGGTACACCCCAAGCCACAAGAAGTTTCTCTCTGTAACAGAATTGGTGACTCTGCTGGGGAAGTTCCTAGTTGTTTTTATTTGGGGATTGGGGGAACAATGTGTTTTATAATTGCTCTCTATTTCTCCCTGTTTGTTTCTCACATTTTATAGTATGTTCATACATTGAAACTCCCCTTGAGTGGTTTGACCTTTAGCCTGCGTTTTACCACTTTTTTATCTGTATACACGGGTTTTAGCTGAATAGTCATGTACTTACGTGGGTTTTAGCTGAAAATGAGCGTACATACGTTGTTGTTCCTTCAACAGTCACATACATCCTCCATTTTGGTTTATTTTTTGATGTGATAAGATTCTGGGTGGGTTGTGAGTGTGGATGGGTCCTACTGGGTTCTGATGTTGTCTATTGACTGCTTCTTTTGTGACTAGAGATCGCTTTTTCATTGATTTTTTATTTGAAAGTAGTTTTAGTCATTTATCTTTTTGTTTTTCCATTAGTGCATTACTATTTTTGTCTCGGTGTCTTGTTGGGCTTGTGTTTTATACTTGCTGCAGAGACTAAGAGTTTTAAATGACTTTTATTGCATTTTTCATTCTTTAATATTGAAAAATACAAAATAGTTGCACTCTTAGTTGCATCTTGGACATGGATTTTAGGAGGTACTTGCACTGGATTTATTGGATGAGAGTTGTATTTAGGATTTCATATAGTAAGGATTGAATTGGCATTTGGAAAGTAATGATTATTTATGCATCTCATGGAGTGGCATACCCTATTTTTCATTCTAAACAATTGCACTTGGAATTGTTTGTTAGGTGTGCATATTTACTTCACTGCTGAGTCATAAATTCATTATTTGCATGACCATTTCCATTTGATTAATCATAGCCAATTAAAATCAATGCTTACTAAAATGGATTACACTCTTTTCTCTTATAGGGTGCATCAATAAGATTAGGTTTTATGGTCTTGGAATAGTTCACTGTGAGTCAATTCTCTAAGACCACTAAACAAAACAAGTAGGTGTATGTCCGGGTGAGAGTGAGAAACCCTTGGTATAATTAGTGTTTCTCAAGATGCTCCTCTTACACGAGAGTTAAGCACAAGGCAATGCATGTGATTGTTGTTGGATCAGGGTCCCGCAGCTATAGGAAAAGATGCTACATCGGGACAGAGAAGTCAAAGAAGAACAGTACCTGAGCGGTTGAGAAGAGAGAGCTCACATCACAATCGCTTTATGTGTTGAAGACGAGGGCCACTATAATTGGTTAAATACCTCCACTTGTAGTGTATTAGAGTTTTAGTCCTTTCCTAGGTGAGACATACCTGCTACGTTCGGGAGCTCACATATCCTCCCCTTGTTTTTCTTGTATTTTGGCTATAGATTTTCTTAAGAGTGTGCTATTTGTGCGCTAGTTGACTTTAGGGGTCCTGGTTACTTGACATATTTATTTTCTCTTGAGTTTGGTTCGTTTTATGTTTTACATGCTTGATATCACTACTATTATCTCGTCACCCGCTCCAGGTCCTAGTGAGGACCCTGGTGTTAGACTTGGGAGCACCACAACCCCTTACCTTAGTCATAAATTTGGGAGTGGTCATATTCCACCCTTTATTCCATTTGTGGAGGGTTTTCACCCCCTTCTCCCGGTATTAACACTAGTGTTCACCCTCACATGGGTGGTAGTGGATACATGAACGTTGGGTCTACACCTTACATTCCTTCTTAGGTCCCATCATCCACCACACAGTTTCCTTTGGATGTATTTTTCATGATAAATCCTACCTGTATCCTATAGTTTGGAATCTTTACTGACTGTTTCTAGATATTTTGGACTAATATTGTTGTCATTTAGGGTCCATGTTTTTTCACACTCTCTCCAAGGTCTTTGACCCATTCGTGTCTATTACATGTATCATGTCTGAACTGGAATATAGGTTAGGATTTCACATCCATTTGCATTTTGCATTTCTTTATGACCATTTTATTTTAACCTTAGGTATGAACCCATTCCATGATATCACAGAAACTCCATTTTGTAGTTAGAATTGGTATTGTGTGAATGGTAGAGCTTCCTATACATGGGTTCCCTATTTAGATCCTATTTTTCATTTGGTTCCCATGCTAAGATACCTTCTTTAGGTTGTGGGAGTATCTTTTTAGTCCCACCATGTCCTTGAGCAAGAGCTTCATACTCCTCTTCAACTTTATGTTGGCCATTTCCTTGGGACTCCCTTGTATATATCAAGCTGTAATTGCATTTTCATGATTTTTTCTTGCCTTCTTGAGCTTTATGCCGGCTCCATCACTTTGAGTTATCAGACATATATCCCAAGCTTGTCTCATTTCTAGCCAAGAAAACCCTTTTTACATACCTTTTGTATCTTGATCATCCCTTTTACTGGGAGGATGGCTTTCCTCGAGTGTCATTATCCCGCACATGTTTCTTTGCATTGAGCATAAGAATGTTCCATTGCTTGAAACTAGATTTCCTATCACTGACACTCGTCTCCTCCTACATATGTACTATAAAGCAAATTTATTATTTTTCAATATTTTCAAAATATATGAAAAAATTCAAAAAAAAATAAAAAACCAAAAATACAGAAAGGAAAAGATGTTATCTTTGGCAGCAGTCGAGTCATGTCGCCTTTGAACAGAGCATTGTATATCATATCCGTTGGTTGGGTTATTAGTTTGAATTTAGGAGATGTACTTGTTACTCTAAGTTTATCTCCATTGATTGGTTAAGCTTCCAGTCCCTATGGAGCCTCTGTTGATGCCTCATGTGTCAAAGAAATGTCCCAGTTTTCATATTGAGTCCATGATTCCTACCTTCAGTCACCATTCGACTTTATTCTCTTAAGGAAGTTGAAGTCTGATTCAGCCATTCCTTAGTTATATGGACTTTTCATGTCATCCATTCCTGGTATTGTTACTAGTTCGTGCACATATTTTTTGAGTTCTTCCACACAATACAACGTTACTGAGTACCACGTGTTGGTTAATGAGGGATGTCTTAAATTCCTCCTTCTAGCGGATTCCATTCCATCGACTTCATATCATTTATTTTGGAATAGGATTCTAGAGTCATTTTAGTGCCTTGAGACTTACAGTCATTAGTGGTAGGTTCTCTCGTCATCAACATTTTTGGGAATACATCAATGTCCCCTGTGTTATAAAACATGACCATAGAGCAATAAAAAAATATACAATTAAATCATTAAACAAGATGAAAAACACATTGAACACATTACAAAGAGACACAGATATAACATGGTTCACCCAAACGATGGGCTACATCCACAAAGAAATTGCCTGACCTTTTATTACAATTCGAAAAGATGAAGGGACACAACCTACAGGAAAACCGCTGCACTTCCTCTTCACTCTCTCATAGTCTCTCTCACACAATCACAGAGATTGTTTACAATGCAATAATACCATGCACAACTATGTTACAATGATTTCTTTTATAGGGGAAAATACCACGGGAAAATACTATGGTTAACCCAACACCATGGGTCTGCAAAACTGCTGGCCAACACATTTGCCCCAAAACCCAAGGTAGGGGGAACGAGTGTACAATACACCTGGTGTAAAAACACGACTGAATAATGATCTCTGGATCTAGAATATCAGGCTCCACAACAAACAATATCGCACTTGGAGACTGATCACAACAACTCCACCACTGCTATACTTGCTGGACTATGCTCTGGACCTTGGACTTGGAAAATTTCTTATTTTCACCTTCATGCTTGAAGGCCAATAGAGACCGACCAGGAACTCAATTTCTCTCTAGTTACTCTTTTAGTCAACATGTATGCAGGATTCTAGCTAGTATGTATCTTTTCCAGTTTTAACAGTTCTTCATCTAGAACAGATCTTATGAAGTGGTACTTGAGCTGCATATGTATAGTATTTGAATGAAAGGCTGAGTTATTTGCAATATGAATGGTGCTCTGGATGTCATTGTACAACCTGATATTCTCCTCCTCCTTACCCAATTCCTCCATGAACCTCTACAGCCAAATCATCTCCTTACTAGCCTCTGTAGCAACATCATACTCTGCTTCCATTGTTGAAAATGCAAAAACCTGTTGCAATTTTGAAATACTACTTATTGTTGTTCCACCCATAGTAAACACATACCCTATGGTGCTCCTCCTTCTTTCTTTATCTCCAGCCATATCTGCATCAACATATCCCTGTATAACAGTGTCTGAACCTCCAAAACATAATGCATGAGATGTGGTACCTCTCAAATACTTGAGAATCCACTGTACTTATTTCCAATGCTCTTTACCTGGATTATTCATATACCTGCTCACAACTCCCACTGCATGTGCAATATATGGTATTGTGCACACCATGGCATACACCAAGCTTCCAACCACTGATGAATAGAGAATCCTGGACATGTAATCTATCTCTTCTTGTGTCTTTGGACACGTCTCCTTACTTAGTTTGAAATGGATGGCTAAACATGTACTAACTAGTTTTTCATTCTCTATTCTAAACCTTTGCAACACCTTTTCTATGTACTCACCTTGAGACAACGCCAATTTGTGATTTTTCCTATCTCTTGTTATTCTCATACCAAGGATTTGCTTTGCAGCACCCAAATCCTTCATCGCAAATGAATTGGCTAGTTTTATTTTGAGTACATTTATATCATGCATGTTAGACCCGGCAACAAGCATGTCATCCACATATAATAATAAGATAATATATCTTCCGTTATCTAGCGTCTTGAAATAAACACAGTGGTCAGAATCACATCTTGGCATAACCTTGTTCTGTCATAAACTTATCAAATTTTAAATACCACTGCCCTGGAGCTTGCTTGAGGCCATACAAGCTCTTCTTCAACCTCCAAACCAAATTCTCCTTCCCTTTGACCTCATACCCTTGTGGCGGCTGCATATAAATCTCTTCCTCCAAATCTCCATGGAGAAAAGTTGTTTTTACATCTAACTGTTCAAGATGAAAATATTATTCCACCGTTAGACTTAAAATAGTTCTAATTGAAGTCATTTTAAGAACAAGATAAAATATTTCATCAAACTCTATACCTTTTTTTGTGCAAACCCCTTTACAACAAGTCTAGCCTTGTACTGCTTCTTTCCTCCATCTTCTTCCTTCAACCTGTAAACCCATTTATTTTGCAATGCCATTTTTTATGCAGGAAACTTAACCAGATCCCAAGTCTGGTTTCTTACCAATGAGTCCATATCCTCATCTATGCCTTGCTCCCACTTATTTCTAGTTTCTACCTACATTGCTTCTTCATAACATTCTGGTTCACCAAAATCAGTCATCAATAAATAATATAACAAAGGAGAGAATTGTTCAGGGGGTCTACTTAACATGGTGTACTTTATTACGGTTGCAGGAGTTGCAGGTACCTACTGCTGCTCTTGATTTTCCGGTGCCTTTAGAACTTCATTTCTCTGATTTCATCAAGAATTGTGTACTCTGTGTTTTCCTTTTCCACCTTCTTTCCCTACAACTGATCTTTGTACATGACCTTTTCATTGAATACTACATATATACCCCTAATGATTTTTCATTTTCCATAATCCCACAAACGATAACCAAAATCATCAACCTCGTATCCAATAAAGGTACATTTCTTGAATTTAGCCTCAAGATTTGTTATATCATATTTATCAATATGGAGAAATGATTCACAGCCAAAAGTTCTCAGAAATGAGTATTTTACCTGTTTACCTATCCATTCCTCCGCTGGAATCCTACCATCCAAAGCGCTTGAAGGACCTTTGTTTATTAAATAAACAATAGTGTTTACAACATCAGACCAAAGCTATAAGGGAAACCCTGCATGCAATATCATACACCTTGCACACTCCATGATCATTTTGTTCATCGTTTATGACATGCCATTTTCTTGTGGTGTTCTAGGGACTATCTTTTCTCTGCGAATCCCATTGTGTGAACAATAACTGTCAAAATCCTTGCTGCAGTACTCACCTCCATTATTAGATCTTATAAATTTCAACCTTTTTCCTGTCTCATTCTCAACCAAATATTTCCACTTCTTAAAAGTATCAAACACATTAGATTTCTGTCTAATGCAATAAACCCAAGTTTTTCTAGTTGCATCATCAATAAAAGTAACATAATAATGAGAGCCACCAAGAGATTGTAACTGAGATGGTCCCCATACATCTGTATGGACAAGCTCTAACTTTTCACTCTTCTTTTGTTTCCCAACCCTCAGAAAAATAACTCTCTTATGTTTTCCATAAGCACAGTTCTCATAGAATTTCAAACTTACCTGCTATAAATCTAGAATTAGTTTCCTTGAGTGGAAAATCTGCATTGCCTTCTCACTCATGTGGCCAAGCCTAAGATGCCACAACACCGCACCTATTTTTGTGGATGCTACCGATATAGAATAATCAGTATTATGAGGACATAAATATAACGTACCTATCCTATCTCCTTTTTCTATTACCATTGATCCTTTAGTGACCTTCCACCATGTTTCTCCAAATGTAGAAAAACAACCGCCATCTCCCAACTGCCCTGTTGAGATCAGATTTCTTTTCATAGCAGGAATGTGCCTTACATATTTTAGCAGCCAGTCATTTCCATTATTTAACTTAATCTGTACCTTACCCTTTCCAACAATTTTACATGGTTCATCATCCCCCAATAGCACATTCCCAAAATCACCTTGCGCATAATCATGAAAGAATATCCTATGGGGTGTAGTGTTATCAGGAATATAGCACCTTCTGCAGATAGAAGCCATTCCTATGGTCTGAATGGTTCATATCCAAAACAAATGAGTAAGAACTAGGTTGAAGAATTTCCCTGGAAGCTATAGATTCCTGGAATAAAATCTCTGATGAAGGACCTACAAAACTGCAAAATCACATTAAACATACAACAACATCAAAGATACCAGAAAACTATCCATAGATCCATATTAGTGACTAAGGAATTAAATAATATATATGTGAGATTATAATGCAACAAATATATGGGAAAGAAATAAACTTTGCATTAATAGATGAATGAAATGTCTTACAATCATTTTTCCTTAGTGTCGATGCACCCCTTCACAAGACTAGCACCTCATCCCTGATAGCTCCAACTTGCTCCTCTATGCTGTCTAATGGATTAGGCCAAGATGTTAATTGATCAGCATAACGTTACTTGTTTCTTCTCTACTCAACCATGGAGTATGATCTTGTATTTATAGGGCTCAAAGGGATAGGAATGGTTGAGAAATTGGTGGGTGAGGTGGCCATGAGATCCTCAAAGGACGGATCTTGAGCTTAACTGACCCAGGTGGGTAGGGATAAGGCTAGACACAAGGATTATTTTCTAGAATATTTGTGACTCCTTTTTTCACTTTTTACCAAGGGCACCGCTTATACTCCTTTATTGCAGAGCAGTGATGGGTGAGAACTGCATCGAAGACAAAGGTTAAAGGCAGTGGCACCACTTGGTTTCCACATAACTTGGGTGATGCTGCATAAGGTACCGCTTATTTACTTAAGGGTAAGAGTGGTGCTAGAGTTTTGTATGTTAAAACCAACTTATAGAGCATGTTTCACTTCAAGTTTGGGATTTGAGGGAAAATATTTGTGTTAGGTATCCTATCACATGTTGTTGACAGAATTTGGGTGTAACAAAATTCCCCCAAAAGCATGAGGATAGACGGATACGATACGAGATATATTTGTTAGAGAAATTTATCACTTCGAGGTAAGAGCCAGCTTGATCAGAGAGTGTCATTGAGTAGGCATATGTAATACATCGATACTTTGACTCATGAGTAAATGTAACCTCATCATGGCTACAGACCAATACAAGGAAAATCCATGAGAGGAATGAACAACCATGGCTACTAGAATACAATGTAGATCCATGTGATAGAGGACTCAAAATTGGACATAGATACTAGATATACGATGTAGATCTATGTCATACAGATGTAAATTTGAGCATACCATGACCATACAAATGTGGATGCATGTTGGGGCTTCATACAATATACTCCATCGCAACCTGGGGAGAAAGCTATGAGTGCTTTAACAAATACCGAGGGTCTTCATCTCGTCTTCCACAAAGTACGATTCTAACCATGTGATTACAATGTTTTGAATTTAAACATGGTATAAACCACTTGATTATGAGCCAATGATGTGAACTATTAACAAGTGCGAGGGAGATCACCATTATTGTCAATGATTCCTAAGGTACCCTAGTACAATCTACTGAGTGTGCCATAGATATTTTGATGTTGAACAACTAGTGGAATATTTCGATCAAAGGTCAGTGATGTGAACCTATGTTGAGAGTGAGAGAATATGTCATTAACGGATATAGATATCAAGGTACTAAACTTGTTTCTAAGACTATTTCCTAGATAATGAGGTAATTTCGACAAGGCAAGTCTCATCGAGGGAGGGCCATGATGAATCCCACATCAATGACACGAAATGTAGAAAAAAGTTTTGGAATGTCATAGGAATGACTCAAAGTACTGACAAAAAGGTTTTTTTAACTGTAGGGGTAAGCTTCTTTCTTCCTTTGAACATTAGGCAACACAGTAAAAGACTCTCTAGCATGACTAGAACAGATTCGGACAGACGGACACACAATACGACTGTGGACAATGCATTCTTTTGAAGGACTCAAAGGAGTGGCTTGAATCATGAAAGTGGATCAACTTGTAAGCCAAATAAATGCCCAATTGACTGAATGATATGTAGACAAGTGCCATGTTCAAAGGTGACAAAAATCTGCCATTCAATTTTGCAAAATGATTCCCTTCCCTAATTTCCCCATCATGATTGATGAGAGCCTCTTTTCATTTTTATGATTCCAAAGAGGGTAAAAAACACTCATTTTAGCTCATCCAAAGATAAGTCCATTCCCATATATTTCAAGAACCCGAGAAAGGAGGGGTTTGTTGTCAAGTCCCCGACCCTTCGACCGACGAAGAGGATGCTACCATGGCGTTAACCACCCGGGGAAATCGCCCCATGAACATGGATATGCATAAAATGCTGAAAGAAAATGCTTTGAACTAGAACATGCATACATGATTATTTATCATACACAGTGGAAGAAAACATACGTTCATACAAGAATTTAACATGTTCGTCATATTCATGAAACAATAAATATAAATACAGAGACGAAATGGTCAAGATTACTTATCTTATAAGGAACTCATTCCGCAACTAGCTATTTCCCTGCAATGTTCCACCCAACCATAGGCTAGCGTGATCCTTAATCTCTCAGCAACGCTGCCAACCCCAAGCTGGGCATGATTCCCCAAGGAAAAAGGAACAAGAAGGCTTACACATAGCCAACGTTACACCAAACATAGCCAAGCCAACACAGTTGGGTTTATCAAGCCATCCATGAGCTGGGAAAGGATAAATGCTAAGCTGGTGAGCCCATTACAGAGCTAGGAACACCTACACTAGAACTAGCCTGACTTCTAAGACACCCACACACACCCAACACAAGGAATCAGTCCCTTCTTTGCTACACAGTCCCTTAGGCTATGACTTCCCTTCTAGTGCTATTCAGGGGTTGTGGAGAAGAAAGCCATCCCTCTAGCTCTGTCTGTGTGGTTTCCAAACACACCAAGTTTATCAAGAAAACCAAGCCCCCATCCCTGCTCCCAACACAGTCCGAAGACCAACCACTGCATACATGCAACAACAAGCAATTCATAGCTTGGACATGGGAAATCAATTCTTGGGTTGTTCTTGGCCCTATCATGGCCAAAACGACTTCATACAATCCACAGCAACCAAAACGTAAGGAAGAACACAACAACAAAATGTAAGGGAGACCACAAAAAACCTGTGAATCTTGGGAAGAACGGCGGCAACCACCAATTAGGGGAAGAACAACAGCCCCTATCTCAACATTTAAGTGATGGGAAAATTACACAGCCATACCAGTCTATAAGGAAAACATACACCCACACAATCCACAAAATCCGCATGGAAAACATGCACACACAGAACTTGAATGGCTTATTCACAAGGGAAAATTGTGGGTGAAAGAACACAGCTCCCAGCTCCCTGCATGAGAGAAATTTACACCAGATCCCAATATACGGATTGAAACACACCACCTTCCTCTCTGTGGAGAACGTGAATGATAGTGGAAAACAACTCCTTATCTTGGCTACGTGAGACCAAACAAGAAAAGAATCCTCTGCGTGAGACACAGGACTTTTCTTCTTACGCAAGAATGAATAGATCTACCACCTTTGTGTGAGGATGAACTGACAATGGAGAGAATGGCGTATTCAAGAGAATGGAGTGTGTTGGAGTGTTCCCTAGCACCGTTGTGGGAGAGAGTGTGGAAAAATCCTAGAGAGTTTTTTCCTCTTCACAACGTGAGGTTTCCCTTCGCTGGTGGAGTGTGCGGGTGGGCAAGGACTGACAATCCTACCACCCCCACTCCCCAAACAATAACTGCCTCAACTACCCAGCAGAACATTTAAGGTGGTAGTTGGACGAGACAAGGGAAGGTGAGTAAAACAACAAGGGTTTAATAGCTAACACATGGCTTTTCCCCATTGGTTCAAGGTTTGGCATCCCCCCCCTTATACTTATGAGAATCATGCCCCTTCTCAATTTAGTTTCCGCAAACATAGCTGGTTGGGTTATTTAATTAAATATGCATATTTACATGATGCCAAAACTTAATATATGCCGTGTACCACAATAGACCATCGGCAACAATTCCATTCGCTGAAACATAACACAACTAAATAGGTGGTGGGGATTTTTCCTTTAGCTCCACACCATGAATCATTACAATATATACATCATGTACATTTAATGCAATGGGGTAAAAAATGGGGTGTTACATTCCCCTCCCCCTTGAATAGCACTGTCCTCAGTGCTTTACAAAATTTGACCAAAATGCTACACTGGTACCGTCTCAGTGTTCCACAGAATTGAACAAAAGTGGATGTGCCAACCGCATGGAATCCTCTAGTTCCCACGTAGCCTCTTCAGGTCCGTAGTGCTCCCATTGCACCTTTACTTGACGTATGGCCTGGTTCCGGAGCATTTTGACCTTCCTATCGAGGATGCGCATTCGCTTGGTTCGAAACTCTCCCTCGGGTTCCACCTGAATCAGATCCCAATTTAACACATGGTTAGGATCATGTACATATCTCTTAAGAAAAGAAACATGAAAAACATTATAAGCTCTAGTGCTAGCAGGTAATGTAAGTCTATATGCAACTGGCTCTATTCTTTCAAGCACTTCAAACAGCCCACAATATCTTGGTGACAGCTTGGCACAACTTCCAAGATTCAAGGAACTCTTCTTTGCTCTCACTCTGAAGTAAACATGATCCCCAACATTGAACTCCCTATTCACCCTATGCTTATCTGCATAGCTTTTCTGTCTGTACTGTGCTGCTTTCAGATTCTGCCTAATATTTATAACCTCTTGCTCTATTTCCTTGAGCAATTCTAGTCCAAGAAAAATCCTGTTCACTGGGTTATCCCAAGTCACTGGTGTCCTACACCTTCTTCCATACAAAGCTTCATACAGACTCATCCCCAAGGATGACTGTTGTCCATTATTATAAGCAAACTCTACCAAGTGCAAGTAATCTTCCCACTTGGTTTGTTTGTCCATCACGTACATGCGAAGCATGTCCTCGAGCACCTGATTAAATCTCTCGATCTGCCCATCTGTCTGAGGATGGTATGCAGTGCTGAAGTTTATCTTTGTACCCAAATCTGCAAACAACCCCTTCCAAAAATTGGAAGTAAACTTGACATCTCTGTCAGAGACTATTTCCTTAGGCAATCCATGCAATTTGAAAATCTCCTTCATGAAGATATTTGCAATGTCATCCATCTTATGTGTAGACTTCACTGGTATAAAATGCGCTACCTTTTTCAACTTGTCTACCACAACCATTATGGAATCATGTTGTCTCCAAGTCATTGGCAATCCTGTAATAAAATCCATGGAAATAATTTCCCATTTCCATTTCAGAACTGGAAAAGGCTATAACAAACCTGCAGAGTGTTGATGCTCAACCTTTACCTGTTGACATTTCATACACCTCGAAATGTACTCAGCCATATCCCTTTTCATTCTTATCCAAAAGTACTGCTTTCTGGCTGTAGCAATTGTCTTTTGGTATCTTGGGTGACCAAAATACGGAGCTTGATGGATTTCATCCATGACAACTCTCCTCAAATATGCTACATTTGGAATATAAATTCTACCTTTATAAGTGAGAAGTCCATCTTCTTCTAATTTATACCCCTCATACCTCTTCTTAAGACTTTGTTGTTGCAATTTGTCTTTTACCTGCTCATACAATTCATCTCCAGCAGCATGACTAACAATTTGCTGCCTCAAATCTGGTTGGAAAATACTAAGAGATGCCACATGCATTTCCTGTACCTTCCTACTGAGTGCATCAACTACCTTGTTCACTTTCCCTTTTATGTGCTTGATTTCAAAATCAAATTCACATAAAAATTCTAGCCATATTGCTTGCCTAGCATTCAAAGTAGGTTGATCAAATAGATACTTCAGACCACATTGGTCTATTCTGATCTCAAATATTCTGCGCATCAAGTAATGCCTCCACATCTTGAGGGCATGTACTATGGTTGCAAGCTCTAGATCATGAGTGGCATAGTTCTTCTCACGCTCCTTCAGTTTTCTTGACTCATAACATATCACGTGGTTGTCTTGCATAAGGACTCCTCCAAGCCCTTGTCTGCATGCATCGGTACAAACAACAAAATCTTTCTCTAGATCTGCAACCTTCAATACTGATGCACTGGTGAGAATATTATTCAACTGCTAGAAGCTTTCTTCACACCTTGATGTCCATTCGAACTTCATCCCCTTCTTTTGCAAAGAAGTGATGGCATGTGCAACTCTGGAGAATCCTTCAATGAATCTCTTGTAATATCCTGCAAGTCCCATAAAATATCTTACATCTGTCACATTTCTTGGAGTAGGCCAATTCATAATGGCTTCAATCTTTTCAGGGTCCACAGATATACCCTCCTCTGAGATAATGTGACCCAAATACTGAATTCTATCTCTATAGAAGTCACACTTGCTCAGTTTTGCATACAGCTAATGCTCCCTGAGCAATTGCAATGTCAACCTCAAATGCTCTTCATGTTCTTCCTCATTCTTAGAATAAACAAGAATGTCATCAAGGAAAACAAGAACAAACTTGTCCAAATACCTGCTGAAGACACTATTCATAAGGAACATAAATGTAGCTGGTGCATTCGTGAGACCAAATGGTACCACTACAAACTCATAATGCCCATACCTTATCCTGAAGGTTGTCTTATGAATGTCTTCATCCTTGATTCTCACCTGATGGTAACCGGACCTCAAGTCAATCTTGGAAAATACCTTTTCTCCTCTCATTTGATCAAAGAGGTCATTAATCCTAGGAAAAGGGTATTTATTCTTCACCGTAACCTTGTTTAATTGTCTGTAATCAATACACAACCTGAGTGTACAATATTTCTTCTTTACAAATAAAACTGGTGCTCCCCAAGGAGACACACTCGGCCGAATATACTTCTTTTCCAACAACTCTTGCAGTTGCATCTTCAATTCTACCATCTCCGGTGTACTCATCCTGGAGGGTTCCTTGGACACTGGTGCTGCTCTTGGCACAAGTTCAATTGTGAAATCAATGTCCCGTTTTGGAGGAATCCTTGGAATCTCATCTGGAAACACATCCTTGAATTCCTGTAACACCTGATAGTCCTCCAACCTCGGAGCTTCATCATTTATTTCCTCCAAAATATGAGCTGCATACAAATGGAAACCTTTCCTACAAAACTTCTTTAATTGCATAGCTGAAACCTGCTGTACTGAAATCACCTTTGGAATACCTTTCACAACTACTAGGTTCCCTTCTTCATTCATGCATTCGAAATTCTTATTGTAACAATCAAGCTTCACCCTGTGAGCTTCTAACCAATCCATTCCAATGAGAACATCATAGGAACCAAGTGGTAGAACATTCAGATCTACGCAAGTGACCAATCCATTCATGACTAATGGACATTTCTCTACCACTTCACTAACTTTTCTCTTAGTCCCAGTGGCTAGCTGAACTAACCAAGATTTTCTATGCTTTACTTTCTTAAAAGCACAAATCTCCACTACTCTAGGAGTAATGTAACTGTGCGTAGAACTAGGGTCAGTCAAAATAGAAACAGATTGCTCAACAATCTTACCTGCAACTTCAACCATAGTTGATTGGTGATCTGCCTAATAGTCCTCCAATGCTGCATAAATTCTAGGGACTGCCCTTGCTACTTGACCCACTATTTCTACTTCTTGAATGTTGTAAGCTGGTCTTGCACTCTCATTCTTGAGTGGACAATTTTTACGCATGTGGGGTCCTCCACATTTCCAACATTTAAGTGGCCCTCTATTATGTTGTGGATCTTTAGTTTTTTCTCCTGTCACTCCAACTGGTTTACTCGTAGCTTGGGATGGCTGCTTCTACTGATTCCTGAAGTTAGAAGGTTTGAAACCTTTCTTTATTTGTAAAAACTTCTCATTCTTCTTTTCCTTCCATGCCTTATGGTAATCTGGCTTACCTTTTCTTTGCTCATAGCAATACTTATCCTTCCTTATTGCTTCTTCAAGAGTTCTAGGTTCAAAAAACTCAATTCTATCTTTGTAAGACTAAGGTAATCCACTCAGAAAATGCTGGACCTTCACTTTTTCATCTCTGATGTACCAGACATACCTCAATAGCTCCAAAAACTTATTTGCTCTTCTGTCCCAATCTCAGCTCATGGAACTTCTTAATCTTGTCATCATAATACCTGTCAGAGAGGTATTTCTGCTTGAAATACTTCTTGAACTATTTCCACTTCAGTCTCCTTTCGCTGATCCTCTTTACTTGCTTGAAGTGTTCCCACCAAATGGATGCTCTTCCATTCAAATTGAATATGGAAACCCTTGCCTTCATGTTTCTTGAATAATCATGCACTTGAAAATACTTCTTTATCCCAAGAAGCCAAGCTTCAGCCTCTTGTCCAGTCTTTACCTCACCATAAAATGTAGGAGGTTTAGCTTTCTTAAATTCATCCTGAGAGCGATCCCTATGGTGTCTCTTTCTTTTTATTTTATGAGAAGAAGAACTTGAATCCCTTCTGGATTCTTCAAAGTCAGATGATCCACTAGAATTCCTTCTCCTTCTCCTAGTACTACTCTTACTGCCTTCTGGTCTTGCTATACCTCGTCTAGAGTCTACCTTTCTTTGCAAGTCTGTTAAACTCTGCAACATTGCAGCATTCAACTGATGTTTCTCTTCCTGGGATTTAATCAAGCTTATCATGGTGGCTGCAACATCTGACGGTGTCTCTTGGAATCTCCTTCAATTATACTTTATGTCATCATTTTCATTACGGACATTTTCTCCCATGGATTTACGTGCATGCTTGTAAGAATCTCAAGCATCATATCTGTCATAGGTTCTCATAAGTAAACCACCACTTACTTACCAAACTACACTACCTAGAATACTGCTCTTGAAGGTGACTATGATTCTGCAAATGTGTTAGTAACACAACTGTTAGATGCATAACATTGATATAAATCAGAATTACTTACCTTCTCCTGGAATAATCATAAAATAACAATTTCCCAAATACTAGGTTTTCTTCATCAAAGAACATCTGTCTGAGGGGGATGACGGGGGTCAAGGGGGATTTCCCCCTTGTGGTTTCCCTGCGCCACTGAAATGCGGGTCGAGGGCAGTGCCCTCATTTTTTCTTTTATGTAAATCTATGATTTTCATGCAATCTAGCGCATAAGATCGTTGCCACTGAAAAACCATTGAAAATCCTACTGAAAAATAGTCAAAATCTGCTAAGAAATCCCACTTGAAAACTCAAAATTTCCTTTCTCCCAATAGGACCTCTTCCCTACTAACATTCCAACATTTCGATGGTCAAAACAACTAGATTCCTCCATTGTTCATCAGCGATCAGATCCACTAAGCACTACCGTGTCGACGATCGAATCCTCTACTCATTGGGAAGCTAGTTCCATGGGAAGCCACAACGGTGGCCAGTGAACTCTCTGGGGTTTCCACGGTGACAATCCTATCAGCGGTTACAACCCCTAGCCACTGCGACATCGACAGTCAAAACAACTATTTGTCAGGAGGATAGTCCACTAAACAGCTGTAATGGTTAGTGCGCAAACAACTAAATCCTTTCGACTTCATTGGTAGTCCATTCAGCTAATATTCTTCCAGCGCATAGGCGGTCCAAACCACTAACTTCCGCCAATCACCGATGGTATTCAACACTTAGTCAAATTTTTGAAAAGTTTTCTCTTCTTCCTTCCATGGAACATAACATCTGTCGGTGGTCGGAACCACTAAGTGCTATGTGTTGCCGAACCCAACAATTATTTTCCGTCGACGGCCTCGACAGTCTGAACAACTAAATTTCATTGATGGTGAAATTCAATATCGGGTGTTTCTTCAATTACATCGAGCTGACATTTCGGCAGCCTTCAGCTATTCTTCGCCGAAACTGCAGCTTCCACATCCACTATGCTCCGCCGACGGACGATGAAAACTTAGAAAATTTCCCGCAATTTTCCTTCCAATTGTCCTCCATTGGGTGTGCTTCCACCTAGCTCTTCACTGCATCAGAAGTCCTTCCCACTAAGTTTTTTGATGAACCGATAGTTCATACACATAGACAAATTTTGTGAATTTTTCAGTCATTCACCGATTTCTTCTAGGAAGAAGGCAACATTCCTCTGCTAACTGGTTCTTCATGGCCCATAGAGGTCCATGCTGCAACCTACAAGCTCTGATACCACATTGTCACATCCCTGACCCTCTGACCGGCGAAGAGGACGCTACCATGGCGTTAACCATCCAGGGAAATTGCCCCATGAACATGGATATGCATAAAATGCTGAAAGAAAATGCTTTGAACTAGAACATGCATACATGATTATTTATCATACACAGTGGAAGAAAACATACGTTCATACAAGCATTTAACATGTTCATCATGTTCACCAAACACAGCCAAGCCAACACAGTTGGGTTTATTAGGCCATCCAGGAGTTGGGAAAGGCTAAATGCTAAGCTGGTGAGCCCATTACAGATCTAGGAACACCTACACCAGAACTAGGTTGACTTCTAAGACACCCACACACACCCAACACAAGGAATCAGTCCCTTCTCTGCTACATAGTCCCTCAGGCCCTGACTTCCCTTCCAGTGCTATTCAGGGGTTGTGGAGAAGAAATCCGACCCTCTAGCTCTATCTGTGTGGTTTCCAAACACACCAGATTTATCAAGAAAACCAAGCCCCTGTCCTTGCTCCCAACACATTTTGAAGACCAACCACTGCATACACGCAACAACAAGCAATTCACAGCTTGGACATGGGAAATCAATTCCTGCGTTGTTCTTGGCCCTATCGTGGCCAAAACGACTTCATACAATCCATAGCAACCAAAATGTAAGGAAGACAACAACAACAAAACGTAAGGGAGACCATAGAAAACCCATGAATCTTGGGAAGAACAGCGGCAACCACCAATCAGGGGAAGAACAATAGCCCCAATCTCAACATTTAAGTGACGGGAAAATTACACGGCCATACTAGTCTATAAGGAAAACATACACCCACACAATCCACAAAATCCACATGGAAAACATGCACACACAGAACTTGAATGGCTTATTCACAAGGGAAAATCATGGGTGAAAGAACATGGCTCCTAGCTCGCTGTATGAGAGAAATTTACACCAGATCCCAATATATGGATTGAAACACACCATCTTCCTCTCTGTGGAGAACGTGAATGACAGTGGAAAACAACTCCTTCTCCTGGCTGCATGAGACCAAACAAGAAAAGAATCCTCTACATGAGACACAGGACGTTTCTTCTTGCGCGAGAATGAACAGAGCTACTGCCCCTGCATGAGGATGAACTGAAAATGGAGAGAATGGCATAGTCAAGAGAATGGAGAGTACCAGAGTGTTCCCTAGCACTGTCATGGGAGAGAGTGTGGAAAAATATTAGAGAGTCCTCTTCCTTTTCCCAACGTGAGGTTCCCCTTCGCCGGTGGAGTGTGCAAGTGGGAAAGGACTGACAATCCTGCCACCCCCACTCCCCAAACAATAACTGCCTCAACTACCCAGCAGAAAATATAAGGTGGTAGTTGGATCAGATAAGGGAAGGTGAGTAAAACAATAAGGGTTTAACAACTGACACATGGCTTTTCCCCATTAGTTCAAGGTTTGATATCCCCCCCTTATCCTTATGAGAATTATGCCTCTTCTCAATTTAGTTGCCACGAACATAGCTTGTTGGTTTATTTAATTAAAGATGCATATTTACATGATGCCAAAACTTAATATATGTCATGTACCATGATAGACCATCGGCAACGATTCCGTTCGCTGAAACATAACACAACTAAATCGATGGTGGGCCTTTTTCCTTTAGCTCCACACCACGATTCATTACAATATATACATCATGTACATTTAATGCAACTGGGTCAAAACCGGGGTGTTACATTCATTCCCAAAAAAGGGTCTCTTAGTGTTTAGTTTATCGAGTCCAATGAAAGCAAACTCGGTATCGTTCATGTTTAGAGAGTCTGAACGAAGACGAAAGAAAAATCCAGAAGGTCCTTTTTTGTATGATTTAGTCTCTACGGCCCGAAAAAGTATAAAATAATACCCGAGAGAACTCTTCCAGTCATGATTGGCTGGAGTGTTCCTTTTTCGTAAATAGTCTATCCGAACCGAAAAAGAGATAACCTACTCTCAGAGAGACAACTCTTCAAATACTTTTACGAGTATGAAGAAGACAATTACTCGACAATCTTTCATATTTAGGGAGTCCAAAAAGAGCTTAAAGGAGACTCCATTAGGTCTCTTTTTATGATGAGAAGTTTTATGAGCCTAAAAGGAATCGGAAAAAGACTCAAAACTTTGATACTGAGTTATGAGAGCATGACCAAAGCGTCAAAACAAACGCTCAGGGACTTTTTTCATTTTATGGAAGCACGAAAAAGTCAAAAACAAACTCCCCATAGACTTTATTGTATCCATTTTCTACCCCTGCGAGACTAAAAAATGATATCAATCTCTCGAAAAATGACTTTAATGAACTATATAGATGGAATTTATAATAATAATGATCTTTAAAATATCAACATAGCATTAAAAAACCCTAAAAATAGATATAAAAGTAATTTTGAATAGTAAAAATCGAACCATTTCACTATTTACCACTTGGTGAGAGAATTTTGGAGCAAATTGGAGCAAGATCTTCAGTCAGTGATTCCGGGAGATTCTACCATCCAATTGGAGTTTCGTCAGAGTCAGGTAAATGAAAAACCTTAGGCTTTATTTTTAAAGCATCCATTTCTTATTTTGTGAGGATTTTGGGCTGTTTTAGGCAAGCCCTAAATCTCAAATGTAGGCACCGCTCCTGCCCCTTACGGGATAGGAAATGCACCGTGAGAACCGCGCAACTTCTACTGCACTCAGGTGATGCCATCGCTCTGTGAAAACAGAGCTCAGGTGGTGCTGGCCGTGAGTGGTGAAAAATGAATGGACAAACACAAGCATAAGTTTTTAATTGATTTTAATGATTGGTTGTGTTTCTAATTATACCATTAATTGTTTTTGGCATGTTCCAAGTGATAAAAAATGGTTATATGGAAAGAACGACAACATGATGATGACGATGATTTTTCCAAGAGAAATGCAGGATGTATAGCCGCATTAAGGATTTGTGGCCTCCTAAAATTATTCCGCACACCTAGCATGGTGTCTCATGAGTGATTGTTGGAGTATATCCTCCATATGTGGAAGTTGGAGCAGCAATACTTTGAGGTAGGAGACCATGTGTTAATTGTTGAGTTGGAGGATATCTACTTCTTGAAAGGATTATTGATACGAGGTGCTCCTATTTCACTTACTGGTTCCTGTAGAGGGGATGTGACCACCCAGGATTCGATCGACCATTACTGCATTCTTGGTACTAGAACTTCGGGGAATAAAATTCCCATTAAGGCACTGAGGGATGATCCTCTCTGTACTCTTATTTTCACCATGCAGAGGCTGGCTGAGAGACAAGGGAATCACCAGGATTCCAAGGCACACATGCTATATTCTATAGATGCCATGGAACCTACTTTCTTTAACTAGGTAGAGGAATTATTACCAGTCTTCAAGGACTAGCTGACCAAGTGTCGGCAGGAAGAGCTAAAACAATTTGGCTATGGTTCCATCTTATCTTGTTTCTTCTTTGAGTAGATCCCTCATCTGAGGCCCTAAGTGGTTTTTACTAAGTTGAGGGAGAGAGACCCTCGTATTCTAAGGTGGGTCAGGATCATGGCCCGCATGGGAGCAGGAAGAGTCAAAGTGAAGTTTGGGGATCCATTTTTCCACTGGCTGAATGATCAGATCCTCATGATTGAGGATTATGCATATGCAAGTACTAATTTCAGGGGCGACCCTGACCTACCACTTCCACTTGGAGGACAGTGGGGAGACATGGGTAAGAAACAAAACCCTAATATGGAAATTTTTATTTTAATGCTTTTTATTTTTTATGTATAGTAACAAGACCTAAATATTTCCATGCAAATGTGGGAGTGGCACGACCAGGGGGATCTTCCCCACTGGACAGATGAGTAGGAGCTTGGTTTGTTCAATGACGTGACAACTTGATGGGAGAGCTGGAGGAGAACCTAGAGAGGTTAACTCTAGATATACCTAATGCATCCATCGATGATCTTTTGATGCGATATTAGAGGCACACAGTAGGAGTGCCAGGTCATTTCAGCCATCTGCTACGTAGAGTAGTACAGGCTGTCATATGCTACCATGAGCACCACTATATAGTCTTGCATGATGTATTACTGAAAGCTGATATAGCTTCAAGATTTTGTATGATTTTGTGTTTCCTGAAAGCTAGAGTGCTTCAGATGAGGTCTCGTTACCTATTTTTTTTAAACACTTTATATATATATATATATATATATATACAGAATTTTACTTCCGATGTTTATATGCTTCATATGGGAGTTTTATGTGTCTTTACTGTTTATTTACAATATGATGAACCATGTTTTATTTTCATATTATGAATGGGCAATATACCAATCTAGGATATAATTTTCCAATGAATCAGGAACTGCATTGTCTTCCCTTGGGATATGCCTATAAGTAATAACCTCAAATGACCTTTCCAATAGACATACCCTCCAATAGAGATGGAGAAATATAGGATTTTTGATGGTATAGACCTGGTTCAAATGACAAACCACTAACTGTGAGTCCATCAAAAATACCGAATCACAAATGTCTCGTGATGCATCCTCAATCAGTAGACCTATGACTACTTCATACTCGGTGATATTGTTGGTAGCAGGACCAATGTAAATTGATCCTAAACTGACTAGATTGTGTGTAGGGGAATACAAAACCCAAGTAGCTGGAGCAAGGTTCAGGGTATGGCAGAAAGCACCATCAATGAAGCCATAAAAATCCATCTGATCTGCATAACCAAAACATGGTATAAATAGTTTGGACACCAAACTCAAAACCATCTTGAAAATACTAAAACACACTGAAAAGTCAAACAATGTACATATATACAAGGTACCATACATGAATGATCTAGACATAGTACCTTTTTAGGTACAACCCATTGTGAGGTTTCCCAAAAGGGACTTTGTCATAATCCACGAGCTCATAGGCCCCTTTCTCTAAAACCTTGGAAACAATAAAAGGACCGTACCACATTGATTCAAACTTCCCTTTTCCTAGCTTATCATGTCTCTGATCATAAGTCGAAAATAGGTCACCTTCATTAAACACATGAGGTTCGACATATTTATCGTACTGTGCCTTGACGCATTTCTTATGTGCCTCATTGACTAAGGCAACATCTCGTCTAGTTTCGTCAAGGTTAGTTAAGTATAAAAACCTTTGTTCCTTGGTAGAAGTATTAGGGAGAAGTTCAACGGCAAGTTTCAAAGATGGAATATGAAACTGAATAGGTAGGACAACATCTAGTCCGTATACTAAATGAAAGGGTGTAAAACCAGTCGTTGTTTTCACTGAAGTTCTATAAGCCTAGAGAGCCGAGAAGAGAGTCTGGTGCTAGTTGGATTTGTGATCTCCAACCATCCAACGTAGCATAATTTTTAAAACTTTTTTAATGGATTCAACTTTACCATTATCTTGCGGATAATAGGGATTTGATTTTTCATGGCGAAAACCCATCTTAACACTTAACACTGCCATCATCTGATTCCAAAAATGTGATCCGTGATCAGTGACAATAGACTGAGGAACTCCAAACCTAGCTATTTCATGGTTAAAAAGGAAGAGGGCGGTAGTCTTACCATCCTCTGCATATGTAGGCATAGCCTCATCCCATTTAGTGAAATAATCCATGGCTACTATGATGTAACCATGCCCCACAGCTGAGGTAGGTTTACAATGCATGAAATCTATACCCCATTTTGTGAAAGGGAGAATGACAATGACGAGGTGTAACGGAGCAGGGTGGGTGCACTTTTTCAGATAAAAGTGTTGACAGGGTGGGAATTTCTTAACAACCTCATGACAATATTTAAAGATAGAGGGCCAGAAATAGCCAGCACGAAGCATTTTATGAGTTGTAGCCATCCCAGAAAGATGACAGCCACATGCTCTAGAATGGTAGTCATTAAGAACCTGTTCAACCTCATCATGGGTGAGGCATCATTGGAGAATGGTATCTATACCACGCCTATACAAGGTATCATTCAGGATAAGATAGTACTTCGCGTGGTGACAAATGTGGCGATCATCATGAGATATATTAGGCTGAGAATGCCATGTCTAGAGATAAATGATTAAATCTCCATACCATGGATTAGTTGTGCTTATTAGGAACATAAATTCATCCGGGAATGAGTCACTGGGCTCAAGATCCGTTAAAGCACAGGGAAGGTCACACATCAGCTCTACAAAGACTAATGATTTCTTTGAAGTAGCTTTGGAAAACTCAAGGTCAAACTCCTGTAGGATGACAATCCATTGGGAGTATTTGTCCCCTAGCACCTGATGAGTTAGGATGTAGTACATAGGTTTTTAGTCTGTGAGTACAATAGTGGTGCGAAGCAGGATGTAGTGATGAAACATTTGGACAGTAATGACCATCGCCAATGCTAGCTTCTCCACATGCGAGTATCGAGTTTCATAATCGAGAATATTCTTACTGGAATAGTGAATCACATATTTTAGGCCATTTCGATCCTCTTGGGATAAAACCATTCCGATAGTAGTAGTAGAGGCAGAAACATACAAGAGAAAATCCTTCGAGTAATCTGGGGGGTGTATCATGGGTGAATGTTTCAGAGCATGCTTAATATTATCGAAGGCTTGCTGGGCCTAGTAATCCCAGAAGATTGGAGTATCCTTCTTAAGGAGACGCATATACTACATTCATTTTCTCAGGAAAGTTACAAACAAAACAATGAAGAAATTTTTCCTTCCCTTGCAAAATTTGGAGTTCAAGTAGGTTGGTTGGGGTAGGTAGAGTGAGTATTGCAGCAATCATTAATGGATCTATCCGAATACCATCCTTGGAAACCACGAATCCTAAGAGACGTCTCGTCTCAACGCAAAAAAAACATTTGTGTGGGTTCAGTCGTATTTTGTAATGGCGACAACTCAGGAAAATGTCTCTAAGATGTTGAGGGTGGTCTTCCCGTTGCTGTGAATGCATAGGGAGATCATTGAGGTATGGTTCCACGATGTTCCTAATGTTGTGAAATGTTGTTGGCTCGGGAAAAGGGCATAAGAAGGAAGTTTGTGCACGCAACCAAGGAAAATGCACCGTGCACATGATAGAAGTAAAGGAATATCATGAAGGATGTAAAGGGCCCGCGAAGGTAGAACAAGAGAAGTGCATGACAAAGGAAAGGAAAGAGCAGAAGTGTGCAAGGGAAAAATAGCTGGAAAGCAATGGATGCAGAATCCATATCATGGCCATATAGGGCGGCGTAAGCCTGCAGCTACGCATGTATGAGAAGATATTTGTAAGTCAAGACGATAGTTCCTCGTGTCAAGTCATGATCACCGCAGCTGTAACCAAATGGTATTATAATAATCAACCCATATTTACCTACCTTAGACATTAATTAAATCATTTTTGTCTTATTACCTAGTCTCCTAGATTCCACTCTATACTAGTTTCCTTCTACATGTCTTAGACATCAACACTTGCTAAAAATGAGTCATGGAGCACTTGGGAAACCTCTTGGAAACCATATTTAGCATGTCTTCTTTGTTCCAGATCCTACAAAGTGCATATCTTTTTTTTCTGAAAAGCTGCCTATTTTATTGAGAATTAAGGCAAAAGAAAAAGCTAGACTAGGTGTAGTTGACTTGTTTTTTTCCCACATCATCCTCCCTCCTTTTATCCTAATAAAAGCATGTATGAGTTGTGTTTCCATCCCTCATTAGCTTTCCTACTTGAATTATCCAATTCATGAGCATCTTGGTGCATTTGGAAAGTGCTTTATGCACCTATGGGGGCTTTGACTAAATTTAGTAAGCCTACTTTTTGACCTTTTCGAATGTCATCCTTATGCAGTCGAATCTCTCATGTAATTATATATTGCAGCAACCTATTAATTCACAAGGTTGGCTATTGTACACTTATTCAATACAGATTAGTGTTATGCTCCAATTTTAGTCTCCTTTGATATTAATTTTGCATGTTTGATTAGCAATTTTGTGAGTGTAATTGTTCTATTTCTTGGGTTCAATTTGCATAGAGGGGTAGCTGATGGTGATGGCTAACAAACTGCTGGTATGAAGTTGGCCCTATGTGGCCATGTAAATTAGTATAAATAGGAGGGATGCAATGGTTAGAAGGTTGGTCTGTGAGGCTTTTGTTGATCCTTGTTCAATTTTCAGTAGTCATTTTTCTATTCAGCGGTAATCAATGGAGAGGGATGCTGGTTTTATTGTAATGTCATAGTGATTAGAATAGGAGTAGACTCAGGAAGAGTATGGTATCATTAGAGGGGTTGTTGAGACGTGGATATGACGGTCGTGTGAGCAGACTGCTAGGATTAGGAGTAGAGTAGAAGAGCAAACTAGAGACCATGAGAACTATAAGTCTAAACTTAAAGACATATCTCCAGATCATTCTGCATCTCGCAGACTGCAAGGTTCTATATCCTTTCTCATGCCATATGTAGAGCACCTTGTTGGTTTTTCCTAGATGGTTTTCCACGTTATTTCTTGTGTCTGAATGAATGGTTGATGTGGTGAATGTTTATGTGATTGATTACAAGTTGTTTTCCATATAATGCTAAATGTGCTTGAGTCTCTGTTAGTTTCTTGCAATTGGTAAATGGATGAACAAAAGGAAATACTGAATTAAATTTGTATATAGAGCATTATGTATGATTTCTGTTATGAATCCCGACTTAAGTCATAGAGCCAATTGACGTGAATCAACTATGCTACACGAGTTGCGTCAGCTGCGAGGTGGAAAGTAAAGTGAGGTCATGCACGCTGACATATGGTTGTGCTCGATTGTATAGAATTAACTCCTCTGTCCATCCATCTTGCTGCCTTCATTGAGCTCCTTAGCTATGAGCCAAGGGACTATACTCCCCCGACAATCGTAGAAACATGGTTCTGGCAGTTACCCATCTATGAAATAGCTCAGGTGAGACTGCGCCTGCTTCGCAGGTGTTGCCGATGGGGCTTGCTCTATCGGGCCGATATCTCGGGTAGTTGTTGGACCAGCGGGATGCGTAGAACTTGGGTCACGTGAGTGGGGAATAGTGGCCAACAAATGGTTCCATTTCTGGGACCTCTTGATTAAATCAGGGAGATGTTTTGGCACCCAATGAAGGAGGAGATAAAATATTGGCTAGATGCTAAAACCCTGGTGTTCACTCAAGAAGAGAGCGCAGGAACATGGTTAAGCACAGAAAGATGGTTAGATGAATATATATACTCTAATATTCATGAGATATTCTTTGCTAAGTTCCCCGTTCTACTACATGAATGGTCAATAGGATTGGCATCTAGACGGACCAATTTCCAG
Source organism: Pseudotsuga menziesii (assembly GCA_001517045.1). Lineage (NCBI taxonomy): Eukaryota > Viridiplantae > Streptophyta > Pinopsida > Pinales > Pinaceae > Pseudotsuga > Pseudotsuga menziesii. Next base: position 413,904 of record LPNX010082208.1, on the reverse strand, counting down.
ACAAGGGAGATTAGCGAGTGGAGCGACCAACTAGTTCAGGATGTAACCAATGTAAGTAGCTCTGTCTCTAGAGCTGTTGATTTTTGGGTTGATAGAATATTGCAAAGGTATATTACTGAGTTTGCAGTAGATACTATCACTTCATATAGTGAAGTTGAAAGAAATTTCTTCCAAGGACCACGAAGGAGATACTTATTGAGAATAGGTACATGGATAAAATTACTTGCGTATGAGAAGGGTATTTTGCACTTGGATAGTTCAGCCGTGTGTCTAGGAGGGGGTTATGTCACCAACAAACATGTAAGAACATGGGGAAGAGTGTGTGGAGATGTTCCCCAGAAAAATAGAACCTGAACTTGAGGTTGGAGTCCTAAGGAGTGGGAGAAGATTCATATCAGGAAAGAGAAGGAAAACTGAAAGGGGCCGATGGAATTCTAGTTTGTTCGAAGGAAGTGAACACGAATTTTGGTCGTGCGAAGATGAAGGGTCTTGTGAAAAATAAGAGGAATATATTGCGATCTCGGAAAGACTTGAATATCTGAAAAGATCTGTTGAGACATCAAGGTCAGAGCACAACTATATAACACCAACAATATCACCTGAGATGAGATCTAGAGTCTCATCCCCTGAAAGGACCTCTAATACGGATAGCATTAGCCCTGGAACTAGTGCACAAGAAGGTGCAACTTAGTTGAACCCTGTCCTTGAAAGCCCGAACGCCAACCCAATGGATGCGACAGACATCTGGTTACCTACATTTAATGGAAATGGAGTGGAAGACCCTAAAAAAAATTGGTTCCTATGTGAAGCTATGTGGATGGTACGTTTAATCCATGGCGCTGATGTCAAGAAAGCACAGGTGATCATGACCTTAAGGGGTCGCACCTTGGATTGGTTCATGAAATTTTGTGCCGCACGAGCTGGAACACTGCAAAAGACCCTTGAGGAAATCCAAGCTACAATGATCTCTGAGTTCAAGAAACCCAAATCAGAGTCACAATGTATTGCTGAGATTAAGGAGATTAAATAGGCTCTAGCAGAAACTGTTTGGGATTTTGATCAATGATTCAAGATGTTGATGGCCAAAGTAAGCTTCCAAATTTTTGATGTATAGCATAAGGATTGGTTTATCACTGCCCTGCTACCACACATCCGAGGGTTGTTGATGCAGCAAAAGATTGAATCGTAGACAAAAGCATTAGAGCTAGAGATGAAGCTAGAGGCCTCACTTATTGGTGACGGTGTCACAGGAATGGTATAGATTCAGTCATAGCAATCCAAACTCACGATACAATTTCAAGATATCAAGAAGGGAAAAGAAGCACAGGAATGCTTTTGATGCACAAAATGTAGAACAGACAGACACACCAAGGATAACTGTTCGAACTTCATGAATTATGTTGCATCTGGTGCACCTAACCCATTAAATGACTAAGGGATGCCATGGTGTCATATATGCCAGTCAAGAGACCACCACGATGAAGAATGTGTGTATTTGCAAAAAATTGTATGTACCTCTACAAACATATTCTGTAAATTTTGTAAATCTGTAAGACATGAGGAAAAAGACTGTAGAGCATACCAACGCTTGAAAGAAAAAACATTTGATACGTACTTAATGAAAAATAAGGGGTTCCCTTAAGTTGAATAGGAGCAAGCCTCGTATCAACATGCAGAGTTCCCAGTTAATTAGTACCAACAACCGTTTGCACTTCAGTAGCCATATGTGCAACAAAACCCCTATCATCAAAACTACCAGCAAAACCAGTACCCACCACAACAATTACACCCTCAGGGAAGGGGTGGCAGAAAATTTAGATGACAACATGGTGGAGGAGGATTTGGTAGGGGGAGAGGTTCAGTTACATTCTATAACTATGGAAAACTAGGTCACTTTGCTATAGATTGTTTAGAGCCTACAAGAAAATGCTCATATTGTAAGGGACAAGACGATAATGTTGAACAATGTCCTCAGCTAATCGCAAAGTGGCAAGCAAGGGCCATTGCTACACCCAGCCCCCCACCAAACCCAAACCTGAATGCAAATGTGAATTTTGAGATGATCCTAGCCTAACCGCGAGAGCTGAACATTGCTGTCATAACTGGAGGAGGTGTGACGACTAAAGCAGAGAAAAATAACCCATAAGAACAACCGCAACATAGGTGAGGATGACGATGCAGAAAAAGGAATCACCGACCAACCAGAAATAGAAAGAAATATTATGGGATGTGTAATCAGACTTCATAAGCCCTGACATACCATCAACTTCAGTAGAAGTCAAGGACATGCCTAAACGGTTCCAACACCTATTGCAGAAGAAGGCTTCATCTGAGGTTAGTAAGCCGAGACCTCTTCTATCAAGTTGTTTGATGCTAATCCAAGATAAATATGCTATTGTGGAGCTACAAGCAATAATAGATGAGCTCCCTATAGAGCCACAAATTGAGAAGAAGGTTAACCAAGTGCAATGGAAATGTAATATTAGCTGTGAATTGAGAATGAATGCGCAGATAGGTCATTATGACATAGGCTATATCATCTTATATCTGGGGTCAGATGTCAATGTTAGGATTATTAATCCTCCCTTGTCCAAATTTGGTCATATGTCTAAATCGAGAGTCCATCCAGTATATTTATAGTCATTAACACCATTGAGTCCACTTGACCTAATTGGGGCACATGTTTCAGTTACTAAAGTGTGGGGAACACTAATCGAGG
>LPNX010082208.1:337625-411123 GCA_001517045.1 Pseudotsuga menziesii | reverse complement strand
CTCCTAGACCAATCCCTACAATTTAGGAAGCCACTGGGAGTGCCGAAACCAACCAAGGTCAGTTCACTTCAATTAATGACTAGTCAAGCTAAGTTAGGAGTCGGTTACATTCAGTTCTAGTCCTCTACATTTAGTTAGCACTAGGTTTACTTGACTGAACACATGTGGGGTGCATTTCTCACCTACCACTGTCAGTTAACCTTAGTCAACACTGAATGTAACACTTGAGTTATGTTTTAGAGCTCCGATGAACTCCGGTTATGGCTTAGACAAGGTCAGTTAACTATCGAGTCCTACGATAGTGATTTAGACAAGGTCTTGGTTACCTACAGTCAAGTAGAGTCTAATCAATTTGAACTTCCTCATGTGGATTCGAATTGCTTGTGGCTATTAAATCCATTGTACTTCATTGTAATTATCTATCTAATTACTCTTTGATTAATGAAAAGCATTCAAAGCTACAAGCCATTTTTGCGTTGTTTCATTCTTCAATAACTGAGTAAATTGTGTGATCTATCATGTGAGTTGTGTGTTTGTCCACAGATCTATGTGCTCATGTCACGTCCCCATGCCTCTGACCGACAAGGAGGATGCGACTACAAGCTTCAAACACACAGGATAAGAGCGCCATGAACATGTACAGGCACAAAATTGCTGAAATAGAATGCTTAAACTTGTATATTGAACTAGAATACGCTCATATGAATATTCATCATGCACAGATGCAATCATCTATCAGACACAGCGGAAACATCATACATTCAACAAGCATTCACGCAACATGTTCATCCTATCATTAACAGAAAGTAAGGTTGCAGAAGTAAAATAGGCAAGATCACTTATCTTATGAAAAATCCTTCCGCAACCAGCTACGTCGCTGCAACGTTCCACCCAACCATAGGCTAGCATGCTCCTTAATCTCTCAGTAGCGCTGCCACACCCGAGCTGGGCATGATTCTCCAAGCAATAAGGGAACTAGAAGGCTTACACATAGCCAAGGATACACAAAACACACAGCCAAGCCAACAGAGTTGGGTTTATCAGGCCATTAGGGAGCTAGAGAAGGAAAATTGCTAAGCTGGTGAGCCCATTAAAGATCCAAGAACACCTACACCAGAACTAGCCTGACCTCTAAGACACCCAAAAACACCCAACACAAGGAATCAGTCCCTTCTCTGCTACACAGTCCCTCAGGCCCTGCATTCCCTTCCAGTGCTATTCAGGGGTGATGGAGAAGAAGGCCAGCCCTCTAGCTCTGTCTGTGTGGTTTCCAGCCACCAGGTTTATCAAGCAAATCTAATCCAACATCGATGCTCCTCTCATAGTCCAAAGACCAACCATTGCACTCAGGCAATCAATTTAGCTATCACAGCTTAAACCAGGAAAAAATGAATTCTGAGTCATTCTTGGCCCTATCATGGCCAAAATGACTCTTAGGCAAATCTACAATAGTCCCCAACATGTAAGGAATACCACAACAACCATAGCCAACAACGTGGGAAAACACAGCCCATCCTGGGCACGAAATCACCAAGAAAACATATACAGACCACACTGGGGAAGAAATTACAGTCTCCCAGCCCGTGGATGAGCGTGAGCAACAATGCCGAACCCACAATCAGCTGATGGGGAGTGGATACCACCACATCATCCGCAAATCTGCAGGGAAAAAAACTACGTGGGTAAAACCCAGAAAGTTCTGTGCGTGAAGACAAAAAACAGGAAAGAATCCCTCTGCGTGAGAATGCACAGCAATGGAGAGGACGCAAATTGCAAGTGCGTGAGCATTTTTTCCATTGTGGAGTCAACCATGGTGGAGTGTGCATGTGGGTGAGGACTGAAAGTCCTACCACCCCACTCCCAAAGACCATAACTGCCTCAACCACTAGTAGCCATTCTTAATGAAAGTGGTTGGGATAAAACAAGGTAAGAAGACACATGGATTTTCACCCTATTGGCCAAGGTTTGACAAATTCCCCCACATCCTTATCCTTGGGAAAAATCATGCCCCTTTCAATTTAGTTGCCACGATCGTAGCTGGTCGGGTTCATTTAATTAATTATAGATGCATATTTACATGATGACCAATATAATATATGTCGCATGCCCCGATATACCATCGGTGACAAATTAAAATCCAAAACATAACATGACCGATTAATGGTGGGGCCTTGGCCTTTAGCTCCACACCATGATCATTTAAAATATATACATCATATACATCTAATGCAATGGGGTCAAAACCGGGGCATTACAGCTTAATTTAATATGGTATCAGAGCCTCGGCGGACAAGGCACTTCTCCTCCTCAGATCTCCTACTGGATCATTTTTTTTGTTTTGAAGGTAAAAATTTGAAATGATTTCATCTTTGATGAGACAAGGTCTCTATTAGGTGTCTATTGTGCTCAGTAAAGAGTTTTTTAGTAAGATTAACTGGCTGAATAAAATTGATGGAGCTTTTGGAACAATAGCAACAGGTCTTTCTCCTAGCTTGCGCTGCCTCATTAGATCTATTGAAGACCCGAAGGAACTCTGGACAAGATTGGACAGAACCTTTGGAATGATTTATGAGGATCATAATAGCACTTTGGAGAGAAAATATAGCACCATAATCATCCTTGATCCAAAAATATCAGCCTCCACTCTCTCTGATGAAGTTGTTCAAGATAAAGAAGAAGCAGAAGCTTCTACACAGTCAATTTGAATTGAAGACAGTCTCCATGCAGTGACTCCTTCTCCTGATGCTCTGGAAGTTCATGAGATATCTGATATCTCATATTCTCATATTTCTGAAATATAAAAATACATTCTAATCTCTGATATTGAAGAAAAATTCTGCTGCACTTCCATGCAAACATTCATCGGTGATTTTCCTTTAAATTATGTGCAAAATTTACTAGTACTTGCTTCCGAAAGTGAAGAGAAATTTGATTTTTATCCCTCTAATGTTGCTGCTGGTGTAAAAATATGTGATACTTTGGATATTTTGGAAGAAATATCATATTACCAGAGTGATCCATTTGCTCCCCATGACCTATATTTTCCAGCAAATTCCTGCAGGATTGCATGCACCAAAATTCAGAATTTTGAAGAAGAAGAAAGTTGTGCATCCACCGTCTCAGTTAACCATTTATTTGAATCTGATATTAACCTTATTGGATCTGATATGATATTATTTAGATATGATCTGATATTTCTTGGTTTAATATATCAAATTCATAATCTTTCAGTACCACTTGTAGCTGTTCTCATCAACGGTGTGAAGAAACAAGTACCACAAGTCTCCTACAAAACTGTTGCTGGGGATTTGATTCCATTTCACAGTTTTGGATATGTTTTGAACCTATTTATATCTGATTTAATTTATGATCTGATATTATTTGGTTCATATTTTAAAATCCAAAAGCCTTCAGTCATGCTTGTAGCTTCTCTCACTCATTTCGGTGTGAAAAATCAAGTACCGCACTTTCTCTTCAAAACTGCTGATGGGGATTTGGTGTTAGTTTCCTCATATGAGGTTGCTGATATTTTATTATGTGATTCATTATCTATTTCAAAAGCTATATAATACTATGGATCTCAAGCATTTGCTGTCAACAGTCCCAGTGCTTCTTTACCATTGATCACATGCTCATCTCCTCACAGAACTAGTAAAGAGGAAGATTTTCTGCATCCGCCTGGACACCTGCTCCTAACACTTGGGGCTGTTCTTACCACTCATGTTTTTATGTTCATGGATGCAACATATTAGTTTCTTTATTTTTCCTCACATTCTCTGAATTCTCAAGAACCTTTTCTCACTTTTCAGTTGACTTCAGTTGCTCTACATGGATCCAGTCTTCATCTGGCAGCTGTCTATATTTCTGATTTAGTTGAGCATATCATTCTTCTTCCAAAAAGGAAGATTCCTCCAGAAATAATGATGGATAGGTTCACATGCCAGGCCCCAGGATACCTGTGCACAGAAGAACCAGATTGATCCTGATTCTACCTGCTTAATTAGAGGGGGGTATTTTTTCCCATGTGGTTTTTCCCTAGCACCTTGTTTTTGAGCAGTTACTTTACTTTACTTGATGTAATGGGTGACCTATGGTCTTAGTTACCAAGGCCCATATATTTTCCATGTTAGCATTCAGGGGGGGTGTTAGGATTATTAATCCTCCCTTGTCCAAATTTGGTCATATGTCTAAATCGGGAGTCATTTCTAAATCGGGAGTCCATCCAGTCTATTTATAGTCATTAACACCATTGAGTCCACTTGACGTCATTGGGGCACATGTTTCAGTTACTAAAGTGTGGGGAACACTAATTGAGGCTCACTGCCACTGATTGTACTTGATTGCATTAGTTTATAAGCCTCCTAGACCAATCCCTACAATTTAGGAAGCCACTAGGAGTGCCAAAACCAACCAAGGTCAGTTCACTTTAGTTAATGACTAGTCAAGATAAGTTAGGAGTCAGTTACATTCAGTTCTAGTCCTCTACATTCATTTAACGCTAGGTTTACTTGACTGAACACATGTGGGGCGCATTTCTCACCTACCACTATCAGTTAACCTTAGTCAACACTGAATGTAACACTTGAGTTATGTTTTAGAGCTCCGATGAACTCCAGTTATGGTTTAGACAAGGTCAGTTAACTATTGAGTCCTCCGATAGTGATTTAGACAAGGTCTTGGTTACCTACAGTCAAGTAGAGTCTAATCAATTTGAACTTCCTCATGTGGATTCGAATTTCTTGTGGCTATTAAAGCCATTGTACTTCATTGTAATTTTCTATCTAATTACTCTTTGATTAATGAAAAGCATTCATAGCTGCAAGCCATTTTTGCACTGTTTCATTCTTCAATAACTGAGTAAATTGTGTGATCTATCATGTGAGTTGTGTGTTTGTCCACAGATCTATGTGCTCAATTTAATAGTCAATATCCTAACACACTAGACTTGAGAAAGCATAGGAAAATTGCGCTTGGACTGGTCTCCTATCCAGCTACATCTTTCCAATTAGGAAAAGGTACTACCCATTGGACGATTGAGCAATGTCATTGTCGATGTTGAAGGATTGTGCACATATGCATAATTTTAGGTCATCAACATTGTGGATGATAAAAAGCCTTACCCAGCACTGCTAGGGATAGATTGGGCTATAGACAATCAAACAATAATAAATTTCAAAAAAAGGATCCTCTCCTTTGAAGATGAGGAAATGAGAGTAGTCTCTCCCATTGATCCATTTGAGGGGAAAATATACATTGAGCCTGTTTATAATGAGGGGCAGGCTGATTATCTTGATCAAATTTACAATTTTATAGCTATGCACGAAGATCATATCAATCCAACGGTAGATGGGAACCTAAGTTGGAAGTGCGCGAGTTCATGTACATCTGATTCAAGGGAGGCTTTAGATAATTGTAAAAATAGATTACATGAAGTCTCCATGAGAAGGTGTGCAATAGTTACAAGGTCTCCACGATGGGTGGAGACTGAGTCTAGGGAGCTACCCACCTATGAGAGTTTCATATACACTTTGGATGTGGTGCCCAAGACCTGCGATAACTCTGAGCAGTTGCAACAAGGGACCCAACAGGTTGCACATATAGTTCTAAGTGCTGACAAACACCCTATAATTCATGATACAGTCCAAAAAGAAAATGGGGGTATAGTCGAGAAGATCAATGATGCTAATGCTCACCAACATAGCGCAGCTACTCAGGAAGACAATATACAAATGGATGCAGAAGATAATCTAATTAACTTCAGCGGGCCAAAAACAGTTGAAATAAGTAAATATTGCAGAGTAATACAAAAGTTCTCACAAGATGAAGTAGTTGTACAAATCGCAAATCTCCTATAGGAATACCAGACCCTCTTCCCTCTCAACAACACATAAAAAAAGGGAATGGTGGAATAATTAGAGGGGATGAAGATACCTTTACGATTAGAGACTAAGCCAACTCAACACCAGCTGCCAGCAAGGCATTATCAATATATCAGGGTGAAGCCATCCATAGAAGGAAGACTTATCCTACAATATGATAGCAGAGTATTCAAGAACCCACACAAACTAAAGGAAACTTGGCTAAGGCCATATACCATCACACAAACTATGGATATGGGAAACAAAACCCCAGAAATGTCGATGGCACCCACGTCACAATTTTGGTGAACGACAGTTGTCTGAAACCTTACTACGACATGTAAAAAAAAAAGCGGCCAAAAGACATAAACTATTATGTTGCAGGATTGTGACAAAACCAATAGAAATCACAAACAATAAACCACCCAATAGTCATGTCATCACATAAACCCAAGCGAGAAAACTAAAGTGTGTAAGGGTCAAGGCAAGAAGTGGCCAAAGGATGCAAAAAGCAGGAATGACAGGTTGGCTATCATTAACCAGCGGATCAATGCCAAATATTTGTATGACCAGGGAACTTGCATGGCATTAAATAAATGGAGTATGAGGAGAAGGGTGGTGTACTTTTAGATCTCATCAATCGTCCTAGCACTAATTACCATAACTAGTCTAACAAGTACAACCCAAAAGGCCACCTACAGAAATTAATGGAGAAAGCATTGGAAAAGGAAACATAAAGGATTGATTAAACCTAAACCTCCTGTCAAATGATGATTGAAGACACTGTGGAATATGTAAATATTTTGCTTCCCCATCAAGAAGTTTTATTTTATCTACAGTGAGCACAGGAGCTGATCCATTGCAAAACTACATCCTGTCACATGTCTTCCATTCTGCTTAAGCCCATGGTAATTAACATTCCCGGTGAGAGTGAGGCATCAAACACAATTGTCATCTCTGGTTGCCTCATTGATGAGGAAGTAGAAACCCATTTAGCCGAAGGCCCACAGCCTCAAAAACCACCAGAGATCGACACAATAGTAAGAACAAGGAAGCCACAAACAATTCAAACCCTTAGTTCCCATTCTGTGCCGAACCTAGTCCAGAGAATACCAGTTCTTCCAGGAGAGTCATCTGCATGACCACCGCTGAGACAAAGGAAATGTAAGATTCCAGCCACTCCAGACGAATGAGGAAAGAAACATGATGCTAAGCAAGGAAATGATGGTGGAGACGAAGCTTGGCTACCACAAAGAGAGCCATAGGTAGAGAAAACTGACTTGAACTTCCCATGCTACACTCGGCCAAGAATACCTGGTGAAGCGGAAGTAGATCTTTTGAAAAAGGAGATGACCACTTCGATAGCACCACAGATCCCTGTCAGCATGACCTTGCTGCATGACATCGTCCCCAAGTTGGTTGTACTGAAGTTCCAAGGCTACGACACTTGACAACAAGAGGGGTTGCAGATAAAAGACTGCATGGACATAACCCAGGCTGCTACATGTGCTGTCAAGGTACTCAGGCCATAGAAGTGGGATGAGGGACTGGTCACTGTAGGACTAACCAAAATGCTCTTCATACCTCACTTCGGCCATAGCATATGAGCCAATACATATGTAAAGAAGTTACTGGTCTTCTTTCATAAAGGATACTTATGGCTGGACCATCCATATCTGGTTAATGCTAAATTAATAGTGAGAATAACATGACTCCCAACCGAAGGAAAATATCCTCTAGCTTACCTGGATAAGCACAATACTAAACCCATCAAGTAGAAGCACAACCTTCAGTGAGTAGGATGGGTTTACTTGCTTGGGTCCATCCTAGACAAAAGTGTCTGTGTTTCTACAAAAATCTTATCCTGTAAAATATTTCATAAGATGATACCAACACAGTGTTCGGAGGTGGTAGTAGAAATTGCATATTTATGTGCATGGGGAGAAAAGTTCAATTGGTCATGGTACTTTCTAAACACACTGATTGAATATGTGATGTTGGCTCAACATAAGAAAGCTCACAAATTCTGCTATTCCTGGTTACTAATTTTTATTTCCTTTACTTTCTAGGTTGACCCTCCAGACTATGTACACATTGATGTCCCAATATCCTGCTTGGGGGAAAGATAGCAGAATCTATGGGAAGATTGGGTGGAAAAAAACCACCAAAAGGATAACAATATTGTATTCTTCATACACGTAGAGGTGCTACGACAAGTTGTCCAACAAACTCACATGATCCGTGCCACAATTGTGCATAGGTACGCTACTTTCATCAAGTTTGAAGCTGATGTACATAATATAAATCTATTGCCTACAAAATATCCACATCGACAGATACATCAAGCAATATTTATAGTGACTGATGATGATGTGGATGCGATTGTCAATCTGTGGACTAAGGAATCGTGCGGCCCACTCGCAAAGCCACTACCTAAAGAAAAAAATGCAGAAGAACCACCAATTCATAAATTTAATGGTGAAGAACATGATGGAAATGATGCCCAAGAGGATCCATCGCTAGAAAACATGGAGGATGATTATTATATGGAGGACGATGATGATATGGAGGACTTGGACCAGCATCCTTCAGAGCAGCTTCCTGGTGGAGCTCAAGCACAGAACTGTGTGCAGCCTGAGGAAGGCCACTCATCTCGATAGAAACAGAAAGCCGACAAAATGGAGAACACAACTATATTAACTAAATATGAGTTACATGAACTTGCCAACACTATTAAGAAATTTGTACAAGATAAAATCACCAATCTAAGGGCCCACTAAGTGAGCATTTATAACCAAGTCCAAGACCACCTCAATAAGTTAATGACAACTATCAACGATATCAAGGACACTTTGGAGGCAGAAACATATGGTGTTGATCCTAGCGTGCCATTAGTCACATCGATGTTAGTACCACCGATCAAAGTGCTCATTCAGAAGTAGGCACTTGAAGTGAATGAAGAGACAAGTGCAGGTACTGGTGATAACAACACCGAGATAGAATTCTCTAGGTTTCTCTTGGAGGAGATTTATAGTATCTAGCAGGAAGCTGTAAGCGAAATTCGGCTAGGGAAAAATGTCGTTGCTTACTTGGAATTAAAGCAGCAAAAGAAGGCCAAAATGTGCAAGGCCCTGTTGGAAGGAAAGGATCCAGAACTGCAGGATCGCACCAACCTCCTGGCCAAGAAAGAGTAGGAAATATTATCCCGAGAGCAAAGTCATGTCACGTTGGTGGATTCTATTAAGAATGCCATTGCAGCATTCCCACCAGAGGCTGGGAAAGAAGATGAATACTCCTTGGCTAAAGTCACCAGGCTTGCAAATATTGCGCAAGATATTCAACACCAAGTAGAATATCTGCAAGACAGGAAGATACCAAGCACACCCCCAGAGGTGTTGGAAGAAAGAAGAACAATAGTGTCTGAAGCTGGTGAGAAAATCAAAGGTGGAGAAGCACTCTGCGTAAAGGCCGCAGACAGTGTTGTGACCATTTGGGAAACATTGCTAGAGGATGACACAACTGGGAAAATAAGGTAGCCCATACAAGAGACAGATGAGCGCATCACTGCTGCGAAGGTGGAAATGTAGAAGCTGCCCCTCTAGCAAAAGGTCATTAAGAATGAAGAGATAAAAAGTCTCTAGCAAGAAGTCCAGACCTTCGTGAGAAGGAGAAATCTAGGGAATCCAAGGTTGAGGGATTCTAGTCGAAAGTAGAACAACTCAGAACATATTCAGTCGATGCAACAAAAAATTCAAAGCATACTGCAATCAGTAGAGAAAGACTTGTTGGAACATGTACAGTCCGACCGTGTGGAGCAATTGGCCACACAAGAAAAGGAAGCTGCAGTGGAAGTTGCTAAGATAGAAGTAATTGTGTCAGAATTCCAACGCAAGGTGTGTGTTGTTGTGCAACCAAACGCAGAACCAACAAGTTCAAAATAATGCAAGAAAATGCGACCAAGGCACTCAGCTGAAAAAAAATTGAAATTTTGAAATTTTTGAATTTTGGAGGAAAACATAGTGCCACGTGTGCATAAAATGGATGTGGAACTAGAAGCAGAAGTTGTACAGAAAAAAATAATACATCATCTGAAAAATTTACTAGGGCTCACTAGTAAAATACCCAAATACATAAATGATTCAAAAAACTGGTTGTCTTCCAAGAAAATCTCTCAATATCATATCTGGCTAGAAGACAAACAGAAATTGTGTTTTCATTACGGATTAACGAAGCAACAATTAATGAAATATGTTCATATTGCTAGAAGAGCCATGGGATCAACGGGCCAGGTCCTATTGCAATTACTTAAAAAACACAAATTATAAGGACTAAGATGGTCCAAAAAGCATATCGATCACGATCGAATTTGTGAGCTTACCTGGGTATGATGATGCACACTAAAGCCACCACCAAACCAGTTATGAAACAAATGATGGTAAGTTCAAGGGAGCTAGAAAGTACTGACATCCCGTTAAATGCATCAAGATTCACCAAATATTTGGTTCTTGATACAAGAAAACACTGGATTCGGATCAAGTGTGGGGAACTCTATAATGGTGGCCATCCAGCTCATCCCCACGTTATCACGACTGTTAATACCCAAAAGTGGTGATGCCGATAATCATAGCATATATAAGAAGGAAATCCAGTACACAAGATGAGGGTCTTGTCCTAATAATGCACCTAGATAAGACTGCACAGAAGATGACTCAATGCTCTTCCTATAAGATCAGGGTTCACTTGCACCAAGCATGCATCACTATGTTTTGCTGCTCAACCACCAGATGCAGTTACAAATGAGTTGGGGAGTGTCTTTCCGAGCAGCCTTGCAGGCTAAAGCTGTTGCTGCAGCTTTCAGCATGTCAGGTGTATCCAAAGATAACAAGAAGGAAGATGGTGATAGTCTCACAGTTACTTTGACCCAGTGACAAGCCTCCGGTGAAGTCATCCTTGGCTATTAGTAGATCAGTAGATTAGTGGTCCTGTCGGCAGCACTAGAGCGGACTCCAGTAGGGACCAGAGATCCGGCCCATTTTGACAAACTCTGCGGGGTCCGAACCAAAGTCCCTTCCATATTTCATAAAGTCTGCAAGCTTGGAAGGTGGCCGCATCTTCCACCCATCCAGGCGAGGACTCGAGCTCTTAGAAAACTACGGGAGGGCCAATGGGAAAATGTCTACTTGTACTCTATGCTACTCAGGTGAAATTTGTGTAAGTTTGGAAAATCACTCACCTCCACCACCCTAGATAGCAGGTCTTGTTTGGTTTTCAATATGGACAAGTCTTCAAAGTTCATATCGATGGAAAAAAGGGTGGTGAAGAACAAGATGTAGAAGAGATGAACTCGAGGAAGAGCAGCCAGAGAACAAGATGCAGCAACCCACAACAGCCACACGCCAAACCCTAGGAGCATGAGAATGGTGAAAGAGCCAAGGCCACTTGGATTGCTATGTCAGAATGGGACACTAACCACCCTTGGTGAAAATGGAGGCGGACTATGATAAGATGTTGAAAGAGTCCCAGAGAAAAGACAACATTCTTGTTAATAGGGATATTGGTCCCAATAAGAAGCACAAAATCTTACCTTGTCAGATCAAGCGAACTCTGAATTTGAATCCTCCATTACCCATCCTCTAAATGGTGCCAAGAAACAAGCTATATTGGTGTGCTAACCCTGTAATGCACCCAAGTCTATGGAAAAGTTGCCTTGAAGGGACATGAAAAGAAAAAGAAAGAGAAAAAGAGAAAGGAGTAGGATGCGCAAGCTAAGATGTAGCAGAAGATGCTAACACTATATATATATAAAATAAAATAAAATAAAATAATTTTTTTTTGTAAAATATGTCGCGCAGGTCGGGCTGCTTCATATGTCCCTTGTTTCGTGGCTTGGGATGAGCCATAGGTGGGTGTTGGGGGAATTTTGGTTCAGGAAAGGGGCATAAGAAGGAAGTTTGTGCACACAACCAAGTAAAATGCACCGCGCGCGATAGAATAAAAGGAAGATCGTGAAGGACGTAAAGGGCCCACGAAGGAAAAACAAGAGAGGCATGCGACAAAAGAAAGACAAGCACAAAAGCACACAAAGGGAAAACAGCCGAAAAGCAATGGATGCAGAATTCAGATCAGACCGTATAGGGTGGTGTAAGCATGCAGCTATGAACGTATGAGAAGATATTTGTAATTTAGGCCAATAGTGCCTCGTGTCAAGTCATGATCACAACATCTATAACAAGAGGGGTGGCTGATGGTCACATCTAACAGACTGCCGGTATGCAGTTGGCACTGCGTGGCCAGGTAAATTAGTATAAATAGGAGGGATGCAATGGTTAGAAGGTTGGTATGTGAGGTTTTCTTTGATCCCTATTCAGTTTCCAGTAGTTGTTTTGCTATCTAGCGGTAATCCATTTAGAGGGATGCTGGTTTTGTTTTAATGTCATAGCAATCAGAAGAGGAGTAGACTTAGAAAGAGTATGGTGGAATTAGAGGGGCTGTTGAGCCACGAATTTGACTGTCGTGTGAGCATACCACTAGGGGTAGGAGTAGAGTAGAAGAGAGAACCAGAGAGCATGAGAACTATAATTCTGAACTTAAAGACATATCTCAAGATTAGTCTGCATCTCGCAGAATGCAAGGTGCTATATCCTTTCTCATGCTAGATGAAGAGTACCTTTGTGGTTTTTCCCAAATGGGTTTCCACATTATTTCTTGTGTCTGAATGAATGTTTGATGTGGTGAATGTTTATGTTATTGATTACTAGTTTCTTTCCGTAAAATGTTAAATGTGCTTGAGTNTATATATATATATATATAGCATTCTATATGATTCCTATTATGAATCCCAACTTAATTCGGAGAGCCGATTGACGTGAATTAGTAGCGCCAGCTGCGATTTGGAAGGGAAAGTCAGGTCATGCGCGATGACATATGGTTGTGCTTGATTGCGCAAAGCTGACTCCTCTGTATAGCCATCCTGTTGCCTTCATTGAGCTCCTTGGATGTGAGCCAAGGTACTATACTCCCTCGACAATTGCGAAAACATGGTTCCAGCAGTTACCCATCTATGAGATATCTCGGGTGAGACTGCGCCTGCTTCGCAAGTGTTG
Organism: Pseudotsuga menziesii; assembly: GCA_001517045.1. Lineage (NCBI taxonomy): Eukaryota > Viridiplantae > Streptophyta > Pinopsida > Pinales > Pinaceae > Pseudotsuga > Pseudotsuga menziesii. Next base: position 398,162 of record LPNX010082208.1, on the reverse strand, counting down.
CCGATGGGGCTTGCTCTATCGGTTCGATAGCTTGGGTAGTTGTTGGATTGATGGGTTGCATAGAACCTGGGTTGTGTAAGTGGGAAAAAGTGGCCAACAAATGCATAGGACATAGCATGCTGGAATGTGGCCCCGGCATTCTTAATACCAAAGGGTAACTACATGTAGGAAAATTTTACCCACGGGCATATGAATGTCGTCTTATGCTGATCGACGGGCAATATCTCAATCTGATTGTATCCAGAAAAAGCCATCCATAAATGAGAAGATGACACTCCTAGCACAGTTATCGATAATATGATTGATGTGTGGAGTTGAAAAGTTGTCCTTAGGACAAGATTTGTTCAGGTCTCGAAAATCGATGCAGACTCGAATAGTTCCCTGGTTTTTGTTAACAGGAACAATATTCAATACCCATTCCATTAGGGGTATAGGATAGATGAATACTTCCTTCAGAAGTTTTTCAACTTTAGCTTTGATATCCACAGCCTTTTGCGGAGGGACTTGTCTCAATTTCTTCCTAACCAGTCTGGCTGTAGGATAGGTTTTGATCTCATGGACCACAATAGATGGATCTATCCCAGGAATTTCTTCATAAGACTAGGAAAAAATATCTTGGAATTCTTTAAAAAGTGCTCTATACTCTTCAATTTCATCTATTGAACAGTTCTGGCCAATGTGAACATGTTTAATAGTTCCAGGCTTGACCGATATGTCGATTGGTGTTGTTTTGGTAATGTTGCATAAATTGCCTTCAGACCCAGAATATTGCAACAATAAAGGTGTTTGCGGAACATTGATAATATCAGTACCCAAGAGAGATACAAAATCATTAGCTGCCGAACTGGTATTGGGGAGGAACAAGGATCTGTGATGGTGATCCTCCCATATTGATTCATTTGTACTCATAATCTCTATTATAGAGTTGTTTGACGGAAAGGTCTGGGAGAGATAATCCAAAATAGGAAGCGAAGTTTCTAACCAGTATGGCAGGTGGTAAGGATCCGAAGCCACGTGATGAAGATCATCTGTATGGACATTGAAAACAGATTGGATAACATCATAAACCACTTCATGTGGGCTGAGGGAGGATGTCTCAACAACTTGCTTACCCTTAGGATCATATATAAATGAAGAGATCATATTAATGGTCGCAGTTTCTGTGCTAGAAGGGGTTAATGGAAACACGCCCATAAGGGTGGAGTCCTTCAACATCCCTACACCAATCAACTAGTAAGGAGGAGGGGACTGACCTAGAAAAGGGACATTATTCACTCTAGGGGTAGTAACATCCGGCATATAGAAATCAAGTTAATAAATCGTCACAATTCTTTCCAAATGCAGAAACTGGAGTGTTATAAATACCGTCGAAGTGACAATGGTCATAGTGTAAAACCAATTTCTTCCTAAGAGAAGATTGTGGTCTGACGGGGCATCCACTATTTCCACCTGAATGAAAACATTTCCCCCCCCTTGATCTACTGAAAGGGTTGGAATGAGACCATGGGGCTGGAAACCTCTTCCATCAAAGGATTTTAGGGTCGAAGATGATTTTAGAAGCTCGGGAGAGCCAATGGATTTCCAACAGGATAGAGACAAAACTAAGGTTGAAGCACCTTCATCTAAAACTGTCCTAAAGAAAATTTTCCCAACTACTCTTGCTATGATCTGAAAAGCTAGTTGGTGAGGTAATCTAGGTTTGTGGTTCTCTGGATTGAAATGAATCAGATTCATGTCACCTGGGTCCATGGCTCCTAAGGCGGTCAATAAGTTTTTGCATTGTGTGGGACAACTTTGGAGCACTTCTAAGGTAGAATTTGCACATGGTTCCTGAGCTAGGTCTTCTAAAACATTATAGAACTGTGCAGTTCGGGCATTAGGGTTAAAAAAAACCTTCCTAAGAGTAATCTTGGGTGGATGCAAAATCATGTCGAGATTAGGATTCTCGATTGTTAGGAGACATTAGACGAGGATGCGGGAGAACCAATAGAAGTAGAAGGAGCTTTATCTGGAAAAGGTTTTTCAATTTTATTCTCCTTAGGTTTGTCATATGACTGACTTCAAGTTTCTATATTAATATTTTTCGATGACATCATTCAAAATTCTTCTGTAGAACTAGAATTTCCCTGGTTAGACATGTGGTCTATTGGTTGTTGCTAAGAAGGAAAAGGATTAGTAAGGACTCTTGGTGCATGGTTACTCTTTAAAAACTTATTAATTTCATCGAGTCAGGGACACTCCTTCATGAAATGATTTCCACCACACAATAGGTAGGGATATTTAGCTTTCCTTTTTCCTTTATTATCATTCTCTGGGGCCGTAGGTTTGGGATTTTCGTGTTGGTTTTCGAGTTTCTTGTTTTTACCTTTTCCCTTCTTCTTACTATTGAATGATTACGTACTTTGAATAGCATTCACCTCGACGAAAACCGTAGGATTGGAAGGAGCAGTAGTGGAAGGGATAGCTTGTTTGGCATCTTTTACTACTGACGGAGGCTGGATTGAACCGATAACCCCATCAACAGGAGTTTCTGTAGGTGTCTTAGCCGGTTTGGTGCTGGGGTGAGGAGATTGAGGAATAAGGTCATAAAAAGTTCCAAACTAGGAATACACCAAGTCTAGATACTAAGTGTTACTAATGGCCTGCTCTTTAGTAACAGCACCCCCCATAGCGACACAAGGGAAATGGGTGGCAACAAAGACTTCATAAACCAATCAACTAAGAGTTAGTCTTGGATAGGAGATTTAATGAGCCTTCTCTGCCTTCTCCACTCATGAATATGATCTGAAATATGTGTGAAGGTATTTTGACGTAGAGAGGTTAAAATTTCTGTACCGGTTTCGTAGTGAATGGGTAGATGAAAGTGTGTGAGGAAGATAGTTTCCAAAGCACTAAAATCCACAAATGAATGTCATGGAAGTTTGATATACCACTTTGCAGCCGTACTGTTCAAAGCACACTGGAAGAGTCTTAATCGAATAGAGTCATCAATCCAAAGAAGATCCCTCAAGCGATGAGGAATATGAAGAACTCAACTCTTGAAGAACCTCTTATCCATATTAGCATTTGGATAAGAAATGATGCTATTATGAATGAATAAGATGATGAAGCTGAAGGCTCAAGAAGGAGTCTACCCACGAAACAAATAAAGATAAGTATTCAATTGTCATTTCATGATATTGTTTTGATTATGCATTTGTTTATATTCGGTTGATGTATTATGCATGATAGAATGTTTGCATTAACGACAGTATACTACTAATATTCATGTAATGGGTAAGTAGCTCATGGTTCTATACAAATCTCAATTGAGACTTATCTAGGATGAAACCTCTTTGCTGACATATTGGATTAGTGCACAATCTCAATATTGTCCTGGTAGAGATGGAAGGCATCTAGAAATGTTTCGTGAGATATGGATGAATGTTGTATTAGCTAAAATAGTTCAATGATCATATATTTATGCATAAGAATTTTCCATTATGAATATGCCTTATGAAATGTTTCAAACCATACAACTAATTAATTTGACTTGTAGGAAAGATCACGTACAATAACCTACAAGCAAAGAAGGATGAGACTTGTTCCGAAGAACAAGTGACGACAGTTCAAGAAAGAATCTAAGATGAAGAATAATATGACGATTGTAGCGACATCATTGATACAGAACCTTCTAGATATGAAGAAGAATCATGAAATGAAGACACATGAAATGAAGAATCATGTGTGCAAACTAAATAAGGCCTTGTACGAGAATAGAAGACACCCATGGGATAACACATGAAATGAAGAATCATGTGTGCAAACTAAAGAAGGCCTTGTACATGATGAGCTTGATGAAGATCTTAACCTTTTCTACAAGGTTGAAGATGAAATCCTATAGAGGATGAAAAGCTCGCAGATGGGCAAGAGAAGAACTTTTGAAAAGGTTCTAGATAGAGGATCTTAGTATCCAGTGATCCTAGATGGATACATAGAATATTAGTAGTAGAGGAATATACTTGTCACTCTGGTATAGAATGTTTCATTGCATAGAGTACGAAATATAGAGGGAGTATGATGTTTCCCTTTAGAGGGAGTGACTGCATAAGATCCTGAGGTTCTGGCATGGTACGACAGGATGGACACATTACTGATGACTCTAGGATTTATTGAGAGTAAAGAAGATTCCAACTTTTTCTTCAAGGTTGAAGGTGGAAGACCACGGATTCTCTTGTTATATGTCGATGACTTGTTTCTAACAAGAAAGAGGAACTCATTAATGTTGCAAGAAGGAGATTTACTACGGAGTTCAAGATCAAGGAATTGGATATGATGCACTACTTTCTAAGCATGGAGGTGGGGCAGAATCTCCCTAGGACAAGGGAAGTATGAAGTAGAGATCCTGGAGAGGTTCAGGATGATGGACTGCAAGGCCATGACCACACCTATGGCATCGAACCTGAAGCTATTGAGCGATGCTTCATCAGAGTCAGTTGATGGTACGATGTATCATCATCTGATTGGGTCCTTGCTGTACCTAATGAACATGAGACCAAATATTTGATTTGATGTGAGCACCTTGAGCCAGTTCTTGACAGATCTGAGATATGTTCACTTGATTGCTGCAAAGCATATTCTGAGGTACCTAAAGGGAATAGTTGATTATGGGATCAAGTATCAGGTGAATCAGAAGATTAACCTGAAGGGTTATGTTGATTCGGATTGGGCAGGAAGTGCTATCGATAGGAAGAGCACTTCAGGATGTTTCTTTAGTATGGGATCAGGTGTGATCTCTTGGTTTAGCAGGAAGCAATCCTATGTGGCACTAAGTATAGCTGAAGCAGAGTATGTCGCAGCTTGTTCAGCTAGTTGTGAGGTAGTATGGATGAGGAAGCTACTGTCTGATTTAGTTGATCTCCAGATAGATTCTACTTGTATATATTGTGACAACCAGATTTGTGTGAAGTTATCAAAGAACCCAGTGTTCCATGACAAGTTGAAGCATATCGAGGTCAAGTATCACTATATCAGGGATATGGTACAGAGAGGAGCAATGAAGCTCCAGTATGTTGCGATGGAGGAATAGATAGCTGATGTGTTGAGGAAGCCATTGGCTAGAGTGAAGTTTGAGTACTTCATGGAGAAGCTTGGTGTTCTCTAGATTGAGTTTCCCTCCAAGGGGAAGTGATGAGTCCGTGAGCCATTCTGACATTGTGAGAGGATTAATTCCTTCCATGTTCAGATGTAAGGGTTGAGACATTATGTCATGGTGAGAGGATTGGTTCCTTCCATGTCAGATATGAGTGCTGGGCCATTTTGATATGACTGTAGGATTGGTTCCTACATGATCAGATATAAGCACTGATTTCCATATTATGAATGGAGGTTCCTGGTCAGTTACCAGGAATACTCAGTCTGGGACTGAGGGCCATTCTGATATGGCTATGGGATGTAGTCTCACATGATCAGATATAAGTGCAGGGCCATTCTTATGTGATTGAGGGATGTGTTCTGACTTGATCAGATATAAGGGCTGATGCCATTCTCTGGGAGAATGGTGGCACCTGGTCAGTTACTAGGAACCCTCAGTCTGGGATTGAGAGCCATTCTGACATGGTGAGAGGATTAGGTTCCTTCCATGGTCAAATGTAAGGACTGGGCCATTCTGTCATGGTGAGAGAATTAGGTTGCTTCCATGGTTAGATGTAAGGGTTGGGCCATTCTGGCATGGTGAGAGTATTAGGTTCCTTCCATGGTCAGATCTAAGGGCTAGGCCATTTTGACATGGTGAGAGGATTAGGTTCCTTCCATGGTCAGATGTAAGGGTTGGGCCATTCTGACATGATGGTGGATGTGTTCCTCTAATGGTCATATGTGAGTGTTGGGCGTGCCTTTGTAATGAGATAAGGTCAGATGTAAGTGCTGGGCAGGCCATTCTGACTTAGGGTCAGATATAAGCGCTGAAGAAGACCTACATGAAGGCTAGGACTACAACCAACATGAAATAGGGATGGCTCTGTAGGACTTCCTATGACGAGAAGAATCAAGAGATAGCACCAGCGATGGTAACCCATTGATGATCCAGATCCAGTGATGATGATCCAACAGTGATGATCCAGATCCAGTGACATTGATCCAGTAAATATGATCTAGATCGAGTGATGATTCAAATCTAGTGATAATGATCCAGATCAAGTGATGATCCAGATCCAGTGATGATGATCTAGATCCAGTGATGATCCAGATCAAGATGAAGATGACTTGAATATGAAGAAGACTTGATAATGACAATGAATGATCCAGATGATACATAGAAGAAGACTTGTGTTGATAAATTGTGTTGAGAGAGTACCTTCCTAGTTAAGAGGGAGTGTTGATGTCATTGTAACTTTGGAATGTATTCACTTGTATATCTTATGTATTGTATGCCGATGTTTATTCTAGGAAGTGTTTGTAATGTAATTGAGTCATGTCATGCCTTGATGTTCAGATCGAGAGTTTCTATTATGTGAAAAAATAATGTCAAGTAATTGTGGGTAACCCTCCTATTGATCAAGGGTTAAAGTCCCTGCAGTTGTGGGGCCCTAGGAAGTTATGGGGCCCTAGGGTTATTATACCATCCTAGAGAAGTTGACCCTAGGTGAATTATTGTAATTCAGGGTAATATTCCCCACCATTGTGTTAAGGATAACCCTCCTTGTTGGTCGGAGGGGCAAAGTCCCCACAAGATTTGGGGCACTAGGGTTATTGGACTCTCTTAGAGATGTCGGCTCTAGTAAGTAATTGTTAAGTGAGGCTGACATCTTGGAGTGGACATTAAGTGAATGAGTGAAAGAGAAGAAGCTGGGGTCAGAGAGAGATACTACTATTGTCGAAAGATCATCTTTATGTTTTTGGGTTTTACTTTTGGTGGTGATTCTATCTCTGAGGAAGTCGTGGGGTTTTCTCCTTTATGGTTTCCCTAAGGAAAATATTTGTGTCTATTTTCTCTTGTGTTTGATTGCTGTCCTTATTATTCTCTCAGTTAAAGATCCTAATATAATGCTAGCTTGAATGATAAAAATGTAACATGGTATCAGAGATAACCTAAGATAAGACATTGTGTAGCTGTAGAAGCTAGGGATTCTTACTTTTTGGGTCTCTCTCCACAATCCATATGCAAAATTATGCTAGGATGAATCTCCATTGAAGGGTGCATCTTTCTGTCGAAGCAAAATTTGATTCCGAGCATTTTCAATTTTTTGTGTGGGAAATTAGGGCTTCTTACAGAAGAGTAATTTTTGAGTGAACCCAACATGGTATTTCTATCCTCATCAAAATTGAATTTTAGAGACCTAGGTGAGATTTTTGGTTGGGTATAACTCTGGGAAAGTCAAACCCTAGTTTGACCCTAGGCCGAAAAAACCCTAAAATAATAAAACTGCTAAGTTTTTGTACATTCACTATATCTCAGGATTGGAGAAGTATTAGAAGCTAAAACATTTTCATGCCAAATATAAAACACTGATTTAAACTGTGTCCAAACGTCTGCCTCATATTTTCTATATTATAGGAGATATGATCCCTCCAAGTTAGGGTTCCAGCCTCTTCCAGGATTCATCCCTAAACAGGAAACCTGGGGAGAATTGCTATATCTCGAGCTAAAAAGTTCCAAATGAAATTTATAAAGATGTTCCAGAAAGGGAACAGACTATACATTCTATGGTATAGGTTTTATACCCCAAAGTTGAAACAGTGACATGTGGCAGTCCGTACCACTTCACTATGTTGAACAGTCATGGAACATGTCACCTTGGGAAAACAATCATATGTCCCAATTGGTGAAACCAATTCTGATGAAACCTATGTTTTTGTAATAGGGATAGGTGAGGCTACCTATATGATAATTTTTAGACCCATAATATTAGTAATTTCAAATATAATGCAGAAACAATATCAGACATTTCTACATAAGAAATTGGTAAACTAGGGCTTCCTATTCCGGGAGCTTCCCTCCACTGTTTTCAGAAAAAGGAGTACACTGGATAGCTCAAATTGAAGAGGTATATATTTATAGCCAATTATATATGAAATATTCTAAGTTTTGAAAATTAGGGTTTCTTCAACAAACCCTATATCAGCTAGCTCCGAAACCAGGACGGACACCTCAAATCGGTAAGATCTAATCTTTTGCTATTTTCATTTGAGGTTATCATTTCCAAGTGATCTATCACATCAGCTTGATGATAATCTTGGTGAAGCTGACAACTTCCAAGAATGGAAGTATATGATCTCTCTGAAGAAAATGAACTGGACAACTACATAAGTAGAGAGGTTCCAGTCCCACAGGGAGATGAGGCCAAAATCCTTACACAAGAAGAACTTGGTCAAGGCCAAGAGGATTAATGTTGATTCTATCAAGGATCACCTTATACCACAAGTGTCTTCCCTAAAGACACCTGAAGAGATTTTTGATTCCTTGACCAAGCTATTTAAAGGGAAGAACATAAATCATAAGATGACATTGAGAAAACAGTTACAGAATGTGATGATCTAGAATGCAGAGACCATGCTGTCATACCTTACAAGGGTCTCTCAAATCAAAGAACAACTTGAAGCGATAGATGAAGAAGTGGAGAATGTAGAAGTGGTGATAATCACCTTGAATGGCCTCCCAGGATCATGGGATTCATTCATTCAAGGAATGTGTGCTAGAAGGAAGTGATTACTTTCAGCAGACTCTGGGAAGAGCACACACAAGAAGAATCTCAACTCATAATAAGAGAAAATAAGATGGGAATATCAAGATCTCACCATCCAAAGAAGATCCCTCAAGCGATGAGGAATATGAAGAACTCAACTCTTGAAGAACCTCTTATCCATCTTTGCATTTGGATAAGAAAAGATTGTATTATGAATGAAGAATATGATGAAGCTGAAGGCTCAAGAAGCAGTCTACCCACAAAACAAATAAAGATAAGTATTCAATTGTCATTTCATGATATTGTTTTGATTATGCATTTGTTTATATTCATTTGGTGTATTATGCATGATAGAATGTTTGCATTAACAAAAGTATACTACTAATATGCATGTAATGGGTAAGTAGTTCATGGTGCTATACAACTCTCCATTGCTACTTATCTAGAATGAAACCTCTTTGCTGACATATTGTATTAGTGCACAATCTCAATATTGTCCTGGTAGAGATGGAAGGCATCTAGAAATGTTTTGTGAGATATGGATGAATGTTGTATTGGATATAATAGTTGCATGATCATATATTTATGCATAAGAATTTTCCAATATGAATATGCCATATGAAATGTTTCTAACCATACAACTAATACATTTGACTTGTAGGAAAGATCACGTACAATCACCTAAAAGCAAAGAAGGATGAGACTTGTTCTAAAGAACAAGTGACAACTGTTCAAGCAGGAATCCAATATGAAGAATAATATGATGATTGCAGTGACATCATTGATACAGAACCTTCCAGCTATGAAGAAGTTAAGATACATGAAATGAAGAATCATGTGTGCAAATTAAAGAAGGCCTTGTACGAGCTCAGAAGACACCCATGGGATAACCCATACATGATGAGCTTGATGAAGATCTTAACCTTTCCTACAAGGTTGAGGATGAAAGACTATAGAGGATGACAAGCTCACAGATGGGTGCGAGAAGAACTTTTGAAAAGTTTCAAGATAGAGGATCTTGGTATCCAATGATCCTAGATGGATACATAGAATATTAGTAGCAGAGGAAGCTACTTGTCACTCCGGTACATAATGTTTTAGTGCATAGAGTATGAAAGACAAAGGGAGTATGATGTTTTTCTTTAGAGGGAGTGATTGCAGAAGCTCCTGAGGTTCAACATGGTACGACAGGATGGACATATTACTGATGACTCTAGGATTTACTGAGAGTAAATTGGACTTGGTAATCAGATGATGGAATAATATGTTCAACCTCGACACATATATTCCCATAGTAGGACATGTACTCGTAGTGGTTCATGTAAAAGACCTTCCAGTTTGGTGGCATTCCATATATGCTACCTCCTTGATCGTGCTAGTGTTCATGAGATTTCAGCTCTCATGATTTGATTCCAGTGTATATCAGATATCTTTGACTGCTATGGAGATCTTGATCCACTGTATATCTTCATATATGATGGATATATTGATCCATTTTATATCTTCATCCAGTTTGGATATTCTTATCTATTGTATATTTTATGTGGCGATGACCAGACATGTCATATTTTGTATATCATGCCTATTCATGGCCATTGTACTCTTATGTATCCAAGACTGATATATGTATTTGTAGTCATATGTAGTTATTGATTATTGTAATGTACTGATGAGTGGCTGGTTCTTCCACCTAGGGCTTCATTACTCCACTTCTGGGATGGATTTTATAATGTATTTCGGCCATCATGTTACCCCTCTGACCTCACACATTAGGGGACATCTGTTATAGTTTATTTTACTACACATGGTTGATCACATATTTATGGCCTTCCTTGTCCCTCTATAGACTCTTTATACCCCAAGGACTTATTGTATACTTTTATGTTCCAATTTCATCCCTAAAAAACACCTGTTTATTGTTGTACGCGACTTTTAAACCCATACTCGCTTGTACACATGACTTTTAACCACAAACCGTGTACATTGGGCTGTGTGCATAAGAACAAATATTTTTGGAGTTTTCCTCATAGGAGTTCGAATATCCTGACTCTTGGGCTTCCATATGCCTTGAGATCTCTCAGATTCGACCCTCCATTACCCCTTTGGAGTGATATATAAGGAACCCCTTGGATACATTGAAAAGGAGGAATTGAAGAGCAAAGAAACTATAGTCCATTGTTTCCACAGTTTGCATATACTTGAGTCTACATCCCTTTGTCCCTTTGTAGCACTTTGTGTTCTTCCCAAGCTTGCCTTTTCTTGTGATATTTCTATCGAGATATGGAGGATTGAGGTGGTGGAGGACTTGGTTTCTCTAGTTCGTAGATGTGCTGACAGAGGTTGTCACTATTGTAATGTCTGATTTTTATTAATAGAAATGTCTTTTCCTGTCCAATTATGTGCATTTGAATATGAATATTGAATCCATGGATATATTTAATTTCTTATACGTTGTTGAATACATATGCTAGAGTAGGTCTAACACATTATTATAGATCATGCTTGTCTTGTTTGTTGTTGTTGAGAGCGAATTGCTAATGCAAGCGTGAAATGGAAAGCTCAACGGGGATCGACTTCAGCTGTCTGGAACAAGTTACGATTCAGTATCTCTTAGTGTTAGATGTTTGGTTTCTCTTGTATATTGGGAAAGATTGATTTCTAGTATCAAAGTTGTCTGTTGTGGTACACACCAAGCCATAAGAAGTTTCTCTCCATAACAAAGAGATTCACAGAGAAGACATTCACCTATTTGAGATCCCTTCTTAGAGTGGGTGACACATGGTGATGGATGATATTCACTTTCATATTTTTGGCTCCATGTCCATTTTTGAGGGGAGGTTTTGTTCCCATGTGGCTTTCCTCCTTACCTTGGTTTTTATGGACAAGTAAAATTGATGTTGTATGAGGTGACTTGAGCCTTAGTTTCCAAAGCCTAAATAATATTTTGGTTAAGTTGTACTAATTTATGATTAAGTGGGGTGTTATATCAATAATCCACCTTAGTACCATGATCATATACCTTAGACACATTTCAACTACTTCTATGCTATGTTCTATGGTATAGAATTAGGCATATTGATCATTTACTGATAGTTAAGGTGCTCCTGGTTCATCATTTTGACAAACTGACACCCTCATTGATCACATAACAACATTAGTGAGCTCACCCATCCCTATATTTAGGGAATATGTTTGACCTTAGGAACTAGTGCATGTTTGTGGTGGTTTGTTGGCCTTCCTTGAGAACTTATTACCTCCTAGAGCCACTCCCAATAACCCATGTGCTCATCCATTCCTAGAATGTCTCCATTTATGATCCTGCATGCATCACCTAGGTTCATACTTGTATTTGTGACCATTTTAGATGATTAGGAATCTGATTGGTCCACCCAGGGGGGTTTGACGGTCAAATCATGGTCTAACACTTGTATGCATCCAGATGGGCTCCAAGGCCTCAAAATTTATCCCTATTATAATATAAACATGATCCAGACATATTTACATGTTGGATAGTCATAATAATATCAATTATTAACTACATTTATGTATGTTATTTTCACTCTTTCTTCTATTTTGTGCATAATTTGTGAGTAATATTGAATTGTGAAAATATCCTTCACTCCTATATCCTACCATGAATCAATTCTCAAAACTATAGAAGGAATGCCTCAATTGAAAAGGACATCTCATGAGATCCCAGGTAAGAATTCGACTAGAGTCATGTGTGCTTTACGGAAGAAAAAAAAAACATCTTTGTAATTTGTGTCGATAGTGCCTACTGACAGTTGTAACATAAATGTATGAGAATATAAATGATAGTCTGCTGACTAATAGAGTGAAGGAAAATGATTATGACATGTAATATTCTATAAAAGGAAGAACCCAAGATGTGTGTGGGTTACTTCCTAGTCTGTTGGTTGGTTGCTTACTTTTTGGTTGGTCTGTGTTAGTCATGGTTTTATGTGTTTGTTTGTAGATTCAAAGATTTGTAGGGTTGTAGAGAAGAGTGATTTGATCTAGGATGTGTGTAGATTGACAAGAGAGTGAAGAAGAAACAGATTCAGATGCCTGAGACTAGAGAGAAAGAGAGGAGAGAGAATTCTTAATGGATTGTAGAAGAAGATCTATAACGTAGTTTATAAGCTAAGTGCACATACAAAAGGTGCCATATATTTCTCATGCCAAATGAAGAGTGCCTTTGCATTTTTTCTCGGATGGGTTTCCACATTAAATGTTGTCTATGTGTATATTTGATGATGTTAAATAAATGTAACTATCAAAGATATTCTATTTCATATTATGATTGTTATTACCCCTTCTAGAGATTTTTTCCCTCCAATTAGGGATGTCATTGATGTAATTGGTCATGTAATGTCTTGAGGTAAAACCTCAGTTGTAAGTCAGGTTAGTAGTACCCAAAAAAGTATTATTAAAATGCATTTTTGAGTCTTCCAAGGTAATTTGGCCCTGGCATCAAGGAGAACTCATCCCAGTTGGGTTATTAGGCATGCAAGATGATTAGTATAAATATGATGGGCTCCTCCCTCATTTGGATAAGTAGAACATTCAAGCAATTGCGCTAAAGACAGGAGCAGTCCATCTGGAAGAGAGGAAGAAATATAGTATTATTCTTGGGGTATTATAAGTATTATTCTTTGGGTATTACACTGTACTTGGTTGAAATCTATATCAAGGATTTTTTTCTAGTTTTTCTCCCGCATGAGGGTTTCCGAGGATAAATCTCTTTGTTCTTTTGTGTGGTTGTGGTTATCTTTCTTTTAGTGATCCTTTTGTATATGGTTATGATGCTAAATGTTTTTATATCATGTATAACCATTGAAATATTAACATGGTATTAGATACACCATGAAAGAAGTCTTTGTACGACCAAAATACTGCTACAATGACAACTACTGAATATTAAGGTTCCATGCTTGAAAACCCTAGAAGAGAAAAAACTAGTCATCTTGGGACTTTTTCTATAGATGACAATTGGAGAAGTACCAGGAGACAAACCTTTTACAAGTCGAATATGAAATCATTATGTACCTTGTGTATGAATTTCAGCCATAGAATCACTATACTTAAGGAGATATGATTCCTCTAAATCAGGGTTCCATCCTCATCCAGAATCCAACCTCAAATATGAGACCTAGGAAGAATTGATATATCTCTGGATAGGAAGATCCAAATAAATTTTTTCAGAATGATGAATATAGGTCATGGAATTTAGTTTTTGTGGTCTAATTTTCAGACCCCTAAGGTGAAACTTTGACACATGGAAATCCATACAAGTTCTCTATGCCGAACAATACTCAAACAAGTCACCTCAAACAAGTCACCTTAGAAGCTGTGAACTCCCGACCATGGAAGTAAAGCATGCTTATCATACCTAAAGAAGCATGACTTGGAGAATTATGAAAAATAATAATATGCAAATACAGAGGGAGGTGAAGACAAATCACAATAAGGACTTAGTAAAAACCAAGAGGATTATCTCTATCTCCATTGGGTCTGACATGTATCATCCTTATAGAATCCCAAGAATATGTTCAATGAAATGACCATATTGTATGAAGGATATAATATAAACACGAATATGACTTTGAGATCTCAACTCAAGGATATGAATATGAAAATGTCAGAAAGCATTCAATCTTAATTCTCAAATATCGAGAAGAAACTAGAAGCCATTGAATACAATGTCAAAGAAACAAAAGTGGAGATTAAAGCCTTGAATGAGATCCCAAGTTCATGGAATTGATTCATTCAAGGAAGATGTACAATAAGGAGGATGATCTCCTTCAGCAGACTATGGGAATAATGCATAGAAGAAGAATCTTGACTCATAAAAATAAATGATGGGAGCAACTAAAGATCAATCTCTCACAGTTTAGTCCAAGAAGAAATCATAGAAAGGAAGACCATAACCACAACATAATACAAAATAAATTTAGAAGAAATCCTTCTAAAAATTTAATGCTACACTTGTGATGAGAAGGGGCACTTCTCTAGAGATGGTCATAGAAATAGAGGCTCCTTCAACAAGAAGTCAAACAAGAAAAGACATCATACTCACACAGCTAAAGATGATGAACAAACTAATAAAAGATTCATGGGAGAAAAGGAATATTCCTCAAGTGATAAGGAATATGAATTCTACTGGTGAAGACAAAGAGCATACTCTTATCAATTTCAGTATTTGGATAAGAAGGAATGTAGTTAGTGACACTCAGAACTAGTACACAGGTTCCCAAAATCAGATGATAAAGTAGAAGGCTCCAGTTATTCTTGCAAGGAAATAAGGATCAAGAAGGATTCTACCAAAAAAAAATATAAGTATTTGAATTGTCATTTCCTATATATCTAGTTTCTTAAATGATAGTGTTTAGTTGTGTACATGTTCAAGAAAAAGTATTATGCATGATAGAATGTTTGCATTAATGAACAATATAATACTAACATGCATGTGATGGGTAGTGGCATATGATGCTATACAACATTCCAGTTCTACTTATATAGAATAAAACCTATTTGCTGACATATTGGTATTAGTGCACAATCTCAATAATGTTATGGTAGATATGGAGGAATCTAGAAAGTTATCATGTGTATACGGGATATGGATGAATTTTGTATTTGCTAAAATAGTTGCATGATTATATCTTTATGAATAAGAATTTGTAATTATGAATATGTCTTATGAAATGTTTCTAACCATGCAACTAATGTATGTGACTTGTAGGAAATATTATGTACAATCACCTACAAAAAAAGAAGGATGGAACTTGTTTTGAATAAAATGTGATGATAGTTCAGTTAGAAGATCCGCTCCAACAAACATACATGAACATGAACCTGAAGCTCCTAGGGCTAGAGACACCATGGAAAGAGAAATAGATTTAGAAGAATTAATGAATGATGAGATGGCCTAAAGAGAGCAGTAGATCCATATCGAGAGATGAATACCATATTGGGAATGAGTAAATTCAAGATGAAGAAAAGTATGAAGAGACTTCCAATGAAATTAAGAGGCTTCAAATACACTCTAGTTATGTCGCACTGTTGAATGTCATCATTGATGCAGATCCTTCCAGCTATGAAGAAGTACCCGAGGATAAATGGAAGAATACTATGATCAAAGAGTACCATTTGATCATGGGGAATGATGTCTAGGATGTTGTTCTGATACCTAAAGGGAAGTTCGTAGTGTCTTCCATGTGGATCTACAATATCAAGAATGCAACAGATGGCAGCTTCAAGGGATACAAATCAAGGTTCATGGTATCTCTTAGAAAGAGGGAGTATAATATGGAATGGCATACTCCATTGACTAGATACACTTCTCCAGTAAAGTAGAAGTGTATATTGAGAATAGAACCACATGTGCACAAAAGGATTTTTATGAGCTCAGAGGGAACCCATGGACAAGCACATCCAGTTACATGAGTAGATTGAATATCACCTGGAGTGATGAATATATTAAACTTTGCTAAAAGGTTGAAGATGGAATCCTATAGAGGATGAGAAGATCACTGATGGATGGAAGAGGAACTTGTCAACAATGTTCAAGATAGAGGATCTTGGTATCGAGTGTCCTGAGATGGATACATAGAATATTAGTAAGAGAGGATTCTACCTCTCACTCCCTTACAGAATGTTTCAATACATAGAGTAAAAATGTAGAGGGAGGATGATTCTCCACTTTAGAGGGAGTGGCTACATAAATATCCGATTTTGACTTGGTATGACAGGATGGACAAATTCCTGATGGACGTAGGGTTTACCTAGAGTAAGTTGGGTTCCAAAATTTACTTTAAGGTTGAATGTGAAATACTAAGATATGTCGATGACCTGATAGGATGAACTCATTGTATATACAAAGAGGAAGTACCAAAGACATAAATAACACTTCAGGATGTTTGGGGTCAGGTATGATCTCATGGATTAAGAACAAAGAAAACTAGTGTGTCCCTCAGTACAACCGAGGCTGAGTACATTGCAGCATGTTCAATGTTTAACAAAGAAATATGGTTTCACAAACTATTGGTAGGATTTTTTTATAGATGCAAATAATATTTATCAAGCTAACAAAGGACCCGATGTTTCATAAAGTTAGGGATATGGTGCAGAGAGAATCCTTGAAGCTCCAATATGTTCCTATAGAGGAACAAGTTGTTGATGTGCTGATTAAGCCTCTATCTTGTATAAATATTGAACACTTTTGAGACAAGATTGGTGTAGTTCGAAAGGACCTCCATGGAAAGAGGGACTGATGATAACATAATGATATGGTAATGGTATGAAGGTACATAGTTTTATAGTATTCTTTGATGAAGTTGTGGATGTACAAGAAAATAATGATGAAATCCTGTTATGGAGAGAAATTCCTATGCATTGGGGTACCAAAACAGACAGCTTAACTCCATAAATCAATCCTTTCCTATATGCAAGAGAAACCAAACAACTAACACTAAAGGATCTCGATTCGTACCTTATTCCGAACGGTTGATGTAGATCCCCATCTAGCTTTCCAACTTCAGCTTGAATTGATAAATTGCTTCCTCAACATTCAATAAACAAGATAAGCATACTATATATAATTGTGTTAGCTCTACTCTAACATACATAATCAATAACATATAAGCATTTGAAATCATCCATAGATAAAATATTCATTCAAACACACATTATTGGACAGGAAAAGATATTTCTATTAATATAAAATCAGAGATTACAATGAATACAACCTCTATCGGCACATCTGAGAATTGTAGAAATTGAGTCCCCCACTTGGGCCTCCACCACTTCAATCCTCCATCTCTCGATAGAAATATCACAAGAAAAAGGTAAGCTTGGAAAGAACAAAAAAGTGCTCCAAGGGACAAAGGGGATGCAGAATCAAGCACAAGTTCCAGTAACAATGGACTATAGTTCTCTTGCTCTCAATTCCTCATATGCCTTCAATGTATCCAAAAGGTTCCTTATATAGCTCTTCAATGGGGTAATGAAAGGTCGAATCCGAGCGATCTCAAGGAATATGGAAGGCCAGGAGACAAGTGAGTCAGATCCACATCAAGGAAAACTCCAAAAGAATTTGGCCTTTTGCACACATCCCGATATATGCGGTTTTAGAGGTCAAACCCGCGTATGTACACGATAAAGGGTTTAAAAGTTGCGTATGGAAATTTTAGCATGCTTTTAGGGATGATCAAGGAAACATCAATGTAACACCCCAGTTTTGACCCCGTTTGCATGATGCATATAATGTAATTAATCATGGTGAGGAGATAAAGGCAAAATCCCCACCATCAATTCGGTTGTGTATGTTTCGGCAATAGGGATAGTTGCCAATGGTATATCGTACTATTTGGCACATTATAGTTTGACATCATGTAAATACGCACATCAATTAAAATAAACCTACAGCCAGCTACGACAGTGCAACGTTAAAAATGAAAAGGGCATGATTCCAAGGATAAGGGTGGGGGATGTCAAACCTTGGACTATGGGGGGGGTGAAAATCCATCTGTTACCACCCTGTTTGATTTTCCATCTTCCCTTGTCTCATCCAACCACTTTAATGTCTTTTTGAGTAGTTGAGGGAGTTATGGCTGGGAGTGGAGTGTGGATGGACTATCAATCCTTTCCCACACGCACACTCCACCAGCGTGGTTGACCTCACGTTGGAAAGCAACCTCCACCGCCATTTTTCTCTCCATGACGCCACTCTTTCCCTGGTCGGTTCACTCTCACGTGGGGATGCACAGGAGGAGGCCGGTTCATCTTCCTCATGCAGAGCTGAGTGAAGAAGGGGTGTGATTTCTTGTTTGGGGCTTCGTCTTCCCTCTCTCATGTTGTTTGTCGGTCTATGGTGGTGTTCCTTCCATTCACGCAGAGAATCAGTTTTCCTTTGGAATTATTGAGCTGTGTATTGTTTTCCATCCTTCGTGGTGGATCGTGAGCTGCAGATCGCTGTGTTTTCTTCCATGTTTTGCCTAGGTTGTGTCTATTTCCTTTGCACATAGGCTGAGAGTTTGTTCATTTCCCCTTTTCTGACTGTGTAAGTTCTCCAGCCATTACATTGGGGAATTGTGTGTGCTATGGGCTCATGGATGTTGGTTGGTCGTTGATTGCCACATCTCGCTAGATGAGTTTTCCTTTGTCCACGCTAGGAGTTTGGCTTCACCTCTGTTTTAAGACTATGGATTGTTGTCATCATTCATTTTGAGTTTATGGCTGTTGATGTACCCTGGTTTTGGGTTGCTGGTGAGTTGTTTTGGCCACGCTAGGGCCAAGAAAAAATCTGGAGTGTGGTTGGACCTGAGCTGTGTTTCACCTTTTATTTGGGGTTGTCACCCTATTGTCTATGCCTTCTTCACAGAGCTGTGAATGGGTTGTTTTGCTGCGGTAGAAAGTGGTTGGTCTTCGGATTGTTGTGAGTGGGATTAGAGGCTAGGTATGCATGAGAAGACTAGTGTTTGAGGCCACTAGCCTAGCATTTAGCTTATCCTAGCTCCTTGATGGCCTAATAAACCCTACTGTGTGGGTTTGGCTGATTGGAAAACCTTGGCTATGTGTAAGCCTGCATACCCTTAGTCCTTGAGGAATCATGCCCAGCTCGGGGGTGTCAGTGTTGCTGAGAGATTGATGAGCACGCTGGCCTATGGTTGGGTGGAACGTTGCAGCGACGTAGCTGGTTGCAGGGTGAGTTCTTCATCAAAAGATAAGTACTCCTGACTGTTTCATCTCTACAATTGCATCTACTATTTCATGAGAATGATGAACATGCTAAATGCTGGAATGTATATGTTTGCTTCCGCTAAATGTTGAGTAACCATGCAATCTTGTATGTTTTATTATGATGGATTATGCATCTTGGTATGTATTATGTTTAAGCTTTTAATATCAACATTGATATCTGTCCATGTTCATGGGGTTGTTGCCCATTTGTTTGGTGTTAGTAGCGTCCTCCTCGCCGGTCGGAGGGTCAAGGTTGTATCAATCAAAGGAAAAAAAATGGTCCATGGGATCTAAGGAGTTTGCATAGGGACAGGGAAGGCCATAAAAGTGTGATTCACCATGTGTGGTAAAATCAGCTATAACAGATGCTCCCTAATGTGTGAGGTCAGAGGGGTTATATGATGGCCGAAATAAATTATAATTCCATCCCAACAATGAAGTGATGAAGAACCCAGTGGAAGAACCAGCCATCCAATCGACACTATACAATGATACAACTCTGCATATAACTGCAAATACATATAGCAGTCCCAGATACATAAGAGTACAATGGCCATGAATAGGCATGATACAATATGACATATGTGGTCATCGCCACGTACAATATACATAGATCAGAATATCCATGATGAATATATACAAAGGATCATGATCTCCATGAAGATTGAAGATATATAATAGATAAAGATCTCCATAACGGCTGTAAATGTCTGACATATACTGGAATCAAGTCACGAGAGCTAAAATCTCATGAACACTGGCTAGTAAGACTGTGAATAGACCGAAGACACTAAGTGTCATGACCAAGAGGGATTGGTCCAACATTCACGGTGAAGTGAAAGAGGCTGAGAGCATGAAAATACACAGCGGTGGTGTGGGTTCCAGGATGGAACAAAACAAGGAGGGGAAAAACTCTTACTGCTCTCTCTTTCCCTTTTTATTATATATATATATCTATTTATGCATTGTGAAAACAAAAGATTGTTGAATGCATGTATGACTGAAAATGGAATGTGTGTATTTGCTTAAAGTAAATTGTGAATGCTGGAATAGTTAATTCCCTGCCCAAGAATGGACATGAATGAGCTCATGTGCCTATTGGGAAGGCATGAAAAATATGAAAGTCTCCTTGATGAGGCTTGGACTGTCATGCCAATTGGGTAATTAACTGACAAATTTTAATGTCTATATTATGTTTGGTCTGACAAAATTTCAATGGTGCATTTCACAGGTGAGAAAAGTGAAACCTAGTAGTGCACATTGATCATGACAGTAGATCAAAGTTGTTGGACTTAGCTGGAAATCTCCTTCAAATGATTGCCAAGACCCAAGAAAATCTTGGAGAGATGCTCAAGATACAGAAAAGGAAGAATGAAATGAACCACCATATTTTGCAAGACTCTATTGGTTTGCAAAGGGAGGTGAAAATCCTTCTGGGAGCAATCGGCAAAGGAAAGGAAGGTGGATTAGTGATGGGACATTTGTTCAAGCGACCAGTTAAGAAACGGTCTAGGCATGAAGACTCAAAGGAAATTGAGCAGGTAAAGATGAAGCAACCAGTGAAATGATGGGAATGAGGAGGACATCATTTACGCCGGGACTTCCCAATGAGGGAACATGATGAGGGCAATAGCCACAAATTTCCTAGGATTTGGGATAAGATGAGAGCTGAGAACCAGTAGGAGAATTTCATGGAAGCTGAGGGGCTTGGTCTTGAACTTTCAAAGTAAATAATTGAGCATGGGACAGATCTGCAAAATTTTGAAATTTTTGATGTGCAATTGTATATGTATTCCTATGTATTGGAACACCGAGGATGGTGTTATTCCAAGGGGGAGGGGAATGTAACACCCCGGTTTTGAATCTGTTTGCATGATGTATATAATGTAATTAATCATGGTGAGGAGCTAAAGGAAAAATCCCCACCATAGATTCGGTTGTGTATGTTTCGGCAATAGGGATAGTTATTGATGGTATATCGTGCTATCTGGAACATTATAGTTTGGCATCATGTAAATATGCACATCAATTAAAATAAACCTATAGTCAGCTACGACGGTGCAACGTTAAAAATGAAAAGGGCATGATTCCAAAGGATAAGGGTGGGGGATGTCAAACCTTGGACTATGGGGGGGGCGAAAATCCATGTGTTACCACCCTGTTTGATTTTCCATCTTCCCTTGTCTCATCCAACCACTTTAATGTCTTGTTGAGTAGTTGAGGCAGTTATGGCTGGGAGTGGAGTGTGGAGGGATTGTCAGTCCTTTCCCACATGCACAATCCACCAGCATGGTTGACCTCACATTGGCAAGCAACCTCCACCGCCAATTTTCTCTCCATGATGCCACTCTTTCCCTGGTCGGTTCACTCTCACATGGGGACGTGCAGGAGGAGTCCAGTTCATCTTCCTCATGCAGATCCGAGTGAAGAAGGGGTGCGATTTCTTGTTTGGGGGTTTGTCTTCCCTCTCTGACGCTGTTTTTCTGTCTGTGGTGGTGTTCCTTCGATTCACGCAGAGAAACGGTTTTCCTTTGGCATTATTGAGCTGTGTATTATTTTCAATCCTTCGTGGTGGATCGTGAGCTATAGACCGCTGTGTTTTCTTCCATGTTTTTCCTGGGCTGTGTCTTTTTCCTCTGCACACAGGCTGAGAGTTTGTTCATTTCCCCTTTTCTGACTGTGTAAGTTCTCTAGCCATTACATTGGAGAAATGTGTGTGTTGTGGGCTCGTGGATGTTGGTTGTTCGTTGATTACCACATCTCGTTAGCTAAGTTCTCCTCTGTCCACGCTAGGAGTTTGGCTTCTCCTCTATTTTGAGACTGTGGATTGTTGCCATCATTCATTTTGAGTTTGTGGCTATTGATGTACCCTGGTTTTTGGTTGCTGCTGAGTTGTTTTGGCCACGCTAGGGCCAAGAAAAACTCTGGAGTGTGGTTGGACCTGAGCTGTGTTTCACCTTTTGTTTGGGGTTGTCACCCTGTTGTCTATGCCTTCTTCATAGAGCTATGAATGGGTTGTTTTGCTGCGGTAGGCAGTGGTTGGTCTTTGGACTGTTGTGAGTGGGATTAGAGGCTAGGTATGGATGAGAAGACTGGTGTTTGAGGCCACCATCCTAGCATTTAGCCTATCCTAGCTCTTTGATGTCTTGATAAACCCTACTGTGTGGGTTTTGTTGATTGGCAAACCCTGGCTATGTGTAAGCCTGCATTGACCCTTAGTCCTTGAGGAATCATGCCCAGCTCAGGGGTGGCAGTGTTGCTGATAGATTGATGAGCACGCTGGCCTATGGTCGGGTGGAACGTTGCAGCGATGTAGCTGGTTGCGGGGTGAGTTCTTCATCAAAAGATAAGTACTCCTGACTGTTTCATCTCTGCAATTACATCTACTATTTCATGAGAATGATGAACATGCTAAATGTTGAGTAACCATGCAATCTTGTATGTTTTATTGTGATGGATTATGCGTCTTGGTATGTATTATGTTTAAGCTTTTAATATCAACATTGATATCTGTCCATGTTCATGGGGTTGTTGCCCGTTTGTTTGGTGTTAGTAGCGTCCTCCTCGCCGGTGGGAGGGTCGGGGACGTATCAATCAAAGGAACAAAAATGGTCCATGGGGTCTAAGGAGTCTGCATAGGGACAGGGAAGGCCATAAAAGTGTGATTCACCATGTGTGGAAAAATTAGCTGTAACAGATGCCCCCTACTATGTGAGGTCAGAGGGGTTATATGATGGCCGAAATACATTATAAGTCCATCCCAAAAATGAAGTGATGAAGAACCCTGTGGAAGAACCAGCCATCCAATCAACACTATACAATGATACAGCTCTGCATATAACTGCAAATACATATAGCAGTCCTAGATACATAAGAGTACAATGGCCATGAATAGGCATGATACAATATGACATATGTGGTCATCGTCACGTACAATATACATATAGATCAGAATCTCCATGATGAAGATATACAAATGATCATGATCTCCATGAAGATTGAAGATATATAACACATAAAGATATCCATAAGGGCTGGAAATATCTGACATATACTAGAATCAAGTCACGAGAGCTAAAAGCTCATGAACACTGGCACGATCAAGGAGGTAGCATATATGAGATGCCATCTATCTGGAAGGTCTTCTACACACACTGCTACGAGTACATGTCCTACTATGTGAATAGAGGTGTCGAGGTCGAACATAGTAGCCCATCGTCTGATTACCTGTAATTGATGTATACCGTTAACAGACGCGAGATCACCCATCGATAATGAAAATGGGAATCAAGGTACTAGAGTGCAAACTAACAAGTGTGAATAAATGTGTTGAGGTTGAACACTTGAGAGAATCCATCAATTAGGGGACATTGATGTATTCCCAAAAAACTATTGATGGCGAGAGAAACTACCACTGATGACTGGAAGTATCAAGGCACTCAAAGAGGACTTTAGATTCCTATTCCATAATAAATGATCTAAAGTCGATGGGATGAAATCCACTGGAAGGAGGGCATTAAGGCATCCCCAATCATCCAACATGAGGTACTCAAAAAATATGTATGATGTGGAAGGACTCGATCACAAGGTGCACAAACCAGTAACTGTACCGGGAATGGCCAACATGTAAATTCAAGATAACTGAGGAATGGCCGACTCAGGTTTCAACTTCCTTCAAACAAGAGAATAACAGTGAATGGTGATTGAATATAGGCAGCATAGAATCAATATGCAAAACTGGGACATCTCTATGACATAAGAGGAATCGGTAGAGGCTCCATAGGGACTGGAAGCTTAACCAGTTGGTGGAGATAAACTCAGATAAATGAGTATAGCTCCTAAAGTCAAACTATTAACCCAACCAATAGATGTGATACACAGTGCTCTGTTCGAAGGTGACACGAATCGACTGCTGCCAAAGATAACATCTTTCTTTCTCCAGCTTTTTGGTTTTTTAATTTTTTTGGACTTTTTCAAATATTTGAAAAGCTTGAAAAAGAATAAAATTGCTTTAAAGTTACAGACTAGGAGGTACAATTGTGAAATGGGAAAACAAACTAGTTCCAAGTAGTGGAACATTCCTATGCTTAATGCAAGGATACATGTGTAGGATAGTGACACTCGGGGGAAAGTCCTCTCCCGGTAAAAATAGGGAATCAAGCTGCAAAGGATATATAAAATGGCTCTACATGGCTAGACATGAGACAAGCTCGGGCTATATGGCTGATACTCAAAGTGAGGGAAGCCGGCATAAGGCTCAATGAGGCAGGAAATGCTCATGAAAATGCAATTACAACTTAACATAAGGGAGTCCTGGGGAAACATGCCAGCAAAAGATCAAGAGGAGTATGAGGCTCTTGCAAAATGTCATGCAATACTATACAAGGGACTCCTGGACCTAAGAGGGGACTCACAGCATGGGTACCAAATGAAAAGGGGAGCTAACTAGGACACCCATGTATAGGAAATCTCTACCATTCACATAGTACCATTTCTAACAACAACATGAAGGTTCTGTGATACCATGGAATGGGTTTGTACCTAAGGTTAAGATGGAACGGTCATAAGGAAATGCATAAGTGCAAGCGGATGTGATACCCTAACCTATATGCCAACTCAGACATAATACCTATGATCGGCATGAACAGGTCAAAACCTCGGAGAGAGTGTACAAAAATTGGACCCTATATGACAACCATATTAGTCCAAAACAACCCAAAATACTCAATAAAGAATCCAAACTATAGGGAATAGGGAGGAATGATCATGACAACTGCACCCAAAGGAAACAATGCGGTGAACGATGGGACATAAAAAGGAAAGTAAGGTGTAGACCCAATGTTCACACATCCACTACCACCCCCATGAGGGTGACTACTGGTGTAAAGACTGAATGAAGGGAACAAAAATCCTCCACAAATGGAGTAGAGATGACCATTCCCAAATATATGAGCACGGTAAGGGGCTATGATGCCCCCAAGTCGGACACCAGGGTCTGTACTAGGACCAAGGATGGGTGATAGGATACCAAGCATGCCAAAAATAAAAGGACCCAAACTCAAGAGAGAATAAATAGACTCAAGTAACTGTGATCCTGAAGGCCAACTAGCGCAGAAAGAGCACACTCCTAAGAAAATATACATCCAAAATACAAGCAAACCAAGGGGAGGATATGTGAGCTCCTGAATGCAGCAGATATGTCTCACCTAGGAGAGGATCGAAACTCCCATACACTACAAGAGGAGGTACATAACCAATTATAGTGGCCCTCAGCTTCAACGCATAAAGTGATTGTGTTGTCCGACCTCTACCTGGCCAGGACACCCATAGAATAACCTCTGCAAGTAGCCCCTGTGATACCTAGGTAAGGAAACTAAGGTCACCTCAATATAACCAATGCTCAAGCAGACATTCGCAGGCGGGATCAACCATATGGGCAGGGTAGAAAACCCAAAACTCTCAAAAGAGCCCCTAGATACAAATACAATCCTGGAAATATCTCCGGTGCTACTCAGTTATGACTAGGGGTCATCCCAATCAATAACCACTCACACTGCCTCGTGCTTAACTCCCTTGTAAGAGGAGGATCCTGAGAAACACTAATTATACCAAGGAATTTCACACTCTCACTTAGATAGACACATGCATGTTGTTGTTTAGTGGTCTTGGAGAATTTACTCACAATGAACTATTCCAAGACCCTAAAACCTAATCTTGTTGGTGCACCCTATAAAAGAAAAGAGTAATTTATTTTATTATGCATTGATTTTAATTGGATATAATTACTCAAAGGGAAATGATCATGCAACTAGTGATATGAAGACTCAGTAGTGAAATAAAAGTGCACACCATAACAAACAATGCTAAGCGCAATATTTGTCAAATGAAAAACAGGGTATGAGATGCATAAAACATAATTCATTTCCGAATGCCAATGCAATCCTTCCTATATGAAAGCCTAAACACAACTCTCATCCAAGCAATACAATGCAAGTACCTCCTCAAATCCATGTCTAAGATGCAACTACTTTGTATTTTTCAATATCAAAGAATGAAAAATGCAATAAAAGTAATCTAAAACTCTCAGTCTCTGTAGCAAGTATAAAACACAAGCCCAGCAAGACACCGAGACAAAAAAGAGTAATGCACTAATGGAAAAACAAAAAGAATAAATGACTAAAACTACTTTCAAAGAAAAATCAATGAAAAGGCAGTCTTTGGTCACAAAATAAGCATCCAACAGACAACATCAGACCCAAGGAAGACCTAACCACACTCACAACCCACCCAACAACTTCCCACAACATCAAACGCACCAAAAGGGAGGATGTACGGGACTGTTTAAAGAACAGCTACGTATATACGTGACTTTTGGCCAAAATGTTGCATGTATACGTGGATTTTGGCCAAAAACCTGCGTGTATACGCTAATTTTGGAAAAAAATACCCATATGTACGTGAATTTTGGCCAAAAAATTGCGTATACAGAGAAGACAGTGGTAAAAAGCAGGCCAAGGGTCAAACCAATAAAGGGCAGTGTCAATGGATGAACATACTATAAAATGCAACAGAGAAACAAGGAGAAACAAAGAGAAAGTCAATAATATCAAGCAAATTGTTCCCCCAGACCCCAAAGACAAACAAGAAACGTCCTCAGTGGAGTCACCAATTCTGTTACGGAGAGAAATTCCTATGGCTTGGGGTACCACAACAGACAACTTAATTCCAGAAATCAATCATTTCTTATATGCAAGAGAAACCAAACAAGTGACACTAAAGGATCTTGATTCGTACCTTATTCTGAACGGTTGATGTAGATCCCCATTGAGCTTTCCAACTTCAGCTTGAATTGATAAATTGCTTCCTCAACATTCAATAAACAAGACAAGCATACAATATATAATTGTGTTAGCTGTACTCTAGCATACATAATCAATAACATATATGCATTTGAAATCATCCATGGATAAAATATTCATTCAAACACACATTATTGGATAAGAAAAGATATTTATATTAATATAAAATTAGAGATTACAATGAATACAACCTCTGTCGGCACGTCTGTGAATCGGAGAAACCAAGTCCCCCACTGGGGCCTCCACCACTTCAATCCTCCATCTCTCGATAGCAAGCTCACAAGAAAAAGGTAAGCTTGGGAAGAACACAAAAGTGCTCCAAGGGACGAAGGGGATGCAGACTCAAGAACAAGTTTTGGCAACAATGGACTATAGTTCTCTTGCTCTCAATTCCTCATATGCCTTCAATGTATCCAAAGGGTTCCTTATATAGCTCTTCAATAGGGTAATGAAAGGTCGAATTCGAGTGATCTCAAGGCATATGGAAGGCCAGGAGACAAGTGAGTTGGATCCACATCAAGGAAAACTCCAAAAGAATTTTTCCTTTTGCACACATCCCAATGTATGCGGTTTTAGAGGTCAAACCCGCGTATGTACGTAATAAAGGGTTTAAAAGTCACGTATGGCAATTTTAGCATGGTTTTAGGGATGATCAAGGAAACATCAAAGGAACAAAAATGGTCCATGGGGTCTAAGGAGTGTACATAGGGACAGGGAAGGCTATAAAAGTGTGATTCACCATGTGTGGTAAAATCAGCTATAACAACCCCAATGTTCTGGTCATAGTATAGAGAGTCTGTTTGTATTTTAATAGGTAGATCGCAATATGGTTGGTGACATCACTGAGGGTGGGTCCCAGTATGATTGGTCATATCACTAAGGGTAGATCCAAACATGGTTGGTGGAATCCTCACAAGGAAGATTCCAAGAATGTTGGCCCTATCTTCAAATAGGAATAGCCAAACAAGTTGTGGTACTGCATTCATTTGTGAACATTGTGGTATAGCATTCATTTGTAGATGTTGTGGTATTGCATTCATTTGCAGACGTTGTGTTCTTACATTCATTTGCAAACGTTGTGGTATGGAATTTATTTGTATATTTTGTGGTCTTGCATTCATTTGCGAATGTTGTGGTTCTGCATTCATTTGTTGACATTAAGTCCTGGCATTCATTTGCAGATGTTGTGGTCTTGCATTCATTTATGGATGTTGTGGTCCTACATTCATTTGAAAACATTTTGGTATGGAATTCATTTGCATACATTGTGGTCATGCACTCATTTGTAGATTTTTTGGTCCTGCATTCATTTGTGGACGATGATATTCCAACATTTTTGATGTTGAGGGTGATTTCACATTAACTTGCGATGTTTTGTTTATGAGACATTGCAGGTGATATTCAGGATACGGATACCTGCAACAAGATGTGATGCTCGTGATGATGCTACAATATGTGATACTTGTGATGATGCTCATGACGATGTGATGAGACATGATACTAGTGATGATGCGATCAAATGTGATGCTTGCGATGATGTAAAGAGATGTGATACCCATGATGATGGAAAGAGATTTGATGCTCATGAAGATGTGACAAGATGTGATGCTTATGATTATGCAACAAGATGTGATGCTTGATATGATGTGTAGAGATACAATGCTCATATGAATTTGTTCGTGACATGATGATTGGGATATGATGCTCTGCGATGGTGATATTCCACAGATAATGATAATGTTGATATAGTTGTGAAAACTTACTATGACATATAGACTTACCAGTCTGTTGTGCATATGTATTTTTGTGTTATAGAATACCTTGTTAAGAGGGAGTGTTAAAGAAATGTAGGCACACAATATATTATGTTTTGTATTATTAATGTTATCACCCCTTTTGAAGATGTTGTTCCTTCTATTAGGAATGTCATTAATGTAATTGGTCATATAATGTGTTGAGGTAAAACCTTCATTGTAAGTTGGGTTAGTAGTACCCACAAAAGTATTATTAAAATGTATTCTTGAGTCTTCCAAGTCAAGTCGGCCCTTAAAGAAAGGAGAAGTAATCCCAGTTGGGTTATTAGGATTCTCAAATTGTCAGTATAAATAGGAGAGGTGGCTCCCTCATTTGGATAAGTAGAACACTCAAGCAATTGCGCTAAAGAGAGACGAAGTAGTCCATATGGGAGAGAGGAAGAAATCTAGTATTATTCTTGGGGTATTATAAGTCTTATTCTTTAGGTATTACACTGTACTTGGTTGATGTTTATATCGAGGAAGTTTTGTTAGGTTTTCTCCCCCATGAGGGTTTCCTAGGATAAATCTTTGTGTTCTTAGTGTGGTTGTTCTTATCTTTATTTCAGTCATCCTTTTGTATATGGTTATAATGCTAAATGTTTTTAGACCTTGTATAACCATTGAAATATTAACAAATGAATGTGCTTATGGGGAATAAATGTATGTTGTGAATGAATGCATGCATATGTTCTTATGAATGAGCTCTTCTATTCATCAGTCGCATGTTGTTAGTTGGAACCGGTAATAAGGAACTATATTAACCATGGTAATCTCCGTCGACGGACAAATAGAGTCATATATTGATTGCATGCAATAAGAATAAGTAATATAACCACATAATTCAGCTGAGAAAGATAGTAAGGCACCAATCCCCACACAACTGTAGAAACATGGTTATGGAAGTTACCCAATAAGAGATATCTTGGGTGAGACTGTAGCTACATCACAAGTGCTGATCATTGATCTTGCTATGTTGGGATGATATCTTGGGCTTTGTTGACGAACAAACTAGGGACTAAACCTGGGTTGTAGGGAGAAAATTCAAAAATTCCCTACCATGGATAGAATATATCTCCCCTATGCATACATAAATTACTTCTTTTTACGAGTATATAGTTTTGTTATTAATTAGGTTCAATGCCCTACCTACAAATAGAGGTATCTCCCTTCACTACACATGCATGCGTTTACTTGCAAGGTTTTAGAGTTCGATCTTCTAGAGACTTCCCATCAATATGTTATGCAAATACATATTAATTTTCCCATTAGTATTTGTTTAGGATAAGTACATAGTTTATTCACTTAGCTGAGGCATGTTTACATAAGCATCCTTCATACTTATCTTAAGAATATTCTCTTTCGTAAGAATCATGAGGGTTATACATCAATTCCAACATTTATCAGATATTTTTTTACTCAGATGAATCATAGATGAATCCTAGTGGATGAATCATAGTGATAATTATCATTATTTAGCTCTACCAATCATTACTAACCCCATTATGCATGTCATGTGTAGGTAGGATTGAGAGGACAAATCTCGTGTCTTAGGTCAATTATGTGTCCCATTCATCCTTGATTAATTAATTATTTATTTACATGATTCTACCCCAAACTGATGAGATCTCTCTGCATAGGTCATGGTTGTTTCACGAGGAACTTTTCACCACATCTAACTCCCAACCAATAATGGTTTTCTTATGTAAATCATCGACTTGGATATCCAAGCCATTCATATTATTTCAGTCATAGGATTAATTTTTAGATAATTGTTATGCTATACAAGTATATTATTATGACCTTCAAGGACTGTTAAGAACTGTTAAATTATTATTATTATTTGTGACAGGTTGTGTTTCCCATTGGAGATTCCTTATTTATTTCATTAGAATAATATTTGGCATCTCATTATTTTCATATTTAGGATTATATATTACATACTAGGATTTTATCATTTTTTTTATAACTCCCGTTGGGGTTCTCTATTGCATCCCACTATTCTCACTATTATCAAGTTCCCGTGGGACAAAAACCCATTCCTATATCGTCTAGTCTAATGTGAGTTGAGGAGGTTGAATAATTTACCAACCCCGAGGTAGTGGAGTGGGTTGGGAATAATATGCATGCATTAAAGTATATATATAGCTTGTACACACTTTACATTTTATTTATCATTCTTCTATCTTTATCATAGATGTATTAGTTAACTGTTTATGCATATCAATAGTCTATATTTCCATGCAGATAATTATACATACATACATACATCTATATATATATATACATTTCACTGTTACTGTATTTTACTTGTTGACCTTTTATACTGCAAATATATTTTGTGGCCCAATGACATAGCTAAGCACTTACAATCTTATGTTATTCTGTCTAGTTTTGTTAATAGTTTGTTTACTAAAGAACCTTTAGCCAATACCATAGATAAGATCTGCAATTCTAACAATCTATTAATGTTAGGATATTTAGACACTTAGCAATTAGTTAAGATCAACTTGTGTAATATATCCGTTAGGTAAAAGTGTGTTTCTTTAGTATGCATTAGTATGCATTTGTAAATATTCTAATTTGATGGTCACGATATGTTCTAGACATAGAGTGATTCGACGGTTCAACTTCTCTTAGATCATACCTACCATTGATCTGTGGATTAACACCTGATCGGTCTATGATCTCTATTTACAGAGCATAGAGGGTTCTTGGCTAGTTGATCGATTATGAGAAACTCATATGTAACTTTCTTTCTTTTGCGTAATATATTGCTCCAAGTAGCTATTTGGCTGGGGCCGTGGACTGTTTCCCTCTCAATGGTTTTAACCACATGACAAACATTGGTGTCTTGATATGTGATCTATTTGTGTGAAGCAGTTGCTGAAGGTGTTCAGTATTTTGGGAGTACCTTGTGTACCCGAACATGGTATCATATCTTTTATGAAGAGCCACTTTCGGTTTTGATATAGTTCTGAAACTAGTGTTGCCAAAAATTTGAAAAGGTTTTTTTTTCTATATTTTTTGTGCATTTTTTGCCTATGGGAGCTGTTCCATTGCATCCGGATCACTGTTTCCATTGGAAAATAGTTTTCATTTCACCGAAAACCATTTCAGTTTGCTCCAGAAACACCCATTTCGGCAAATCTGAAGGTATAATGTTACAGTGACTTATTTGGTTTTTTTAAATCTCTCATATTTTATCAGTTTATTATTAGATATTTTATGTTTTAGTCTCAGAATGTTGTTTTTCCTAACTGCGTATGCTCTTTTCCATGCACCTTATGTGATCACGACGGATCAGAAACAGTAAGGGAAACTTTTTTTTCTTGTCTTCTCGGCTATGTATGCTCTTTGTCGTGCACTTTGTGCGATCACAACAAATCAGAAACAACGAGAAAACTTGAAAACATAGACTTTTTGGGAAAGCTAACCAAGATCTAACCCTATTGTATGGAAAAAAAAATTGTTTTTGTTTTTCATTTTTTTGGTGATTTGTAGGAAAAGAAAGGAAGCACGAAAAACAAGAGAGAATAGAAAAAAAAAACCCTTCCTCTTTCCATACTTTTACGTACCTTTCAAACTTAGCTCACTTGGTCCAAAGTTGCTTTACACCTTGATAAGTCTTGAGTTCAAGTCTTATCAAGCTACTTTTTAGTGCATGCAATTTCTATTTTAAAGTTACTTTATTGTAAAAGTGCATCTTACATAAATAAAATAAAATAAAAGTGAGTCACTTAATTCTTTTAATTTATTGCCGCACTATTTAAAAGTCACATTATTATAAAAGTGAACATCACTTATTCTACAAAAGTGATTCACTTCAAAGAAAATTTATTGTAAAAGTGATTGTCAAAGGTTGATCTTGGGAAGAGGGGGCTTCTTTTTTTGGTTGGTCAAGTTAATATCTGCCACATCACTATTGGGGACATCTTCAACATTTTCTTTGATCAAGCATAACTTCATCATCCAGAATCAGTTTTAAGTGCCGGTTTTTTTAAATCGCATATTTTTTCAATCTCTTTACATCCAGATAGTTAGTTTCTATATTTTCAGCTATTATTTTACAGTATGACCGCCCCTTGTGATATTATACTTACAAGTTCTAACTATTTCTCATGTAAATCTCGTATGGAGGATGTTCTGTGAAGTAGGGGACTTTTCAGGATAACCTCAGGGAAAAAAATAGAAACCACTGATGATGATAAGAAAATTAAATGGGAAAATCGATGTGATGAATCTCCTATATTGATTGGGATGTCAATCTCTACTAATTTAGGATTCCACATATCTAGAATTGATGAACCTAATCTCGCTTGGGAAAAGTTGGAATCTGTGTTTGGTAAACACAATGAAATTCAGGGTTATCAACTTGAGAATGAGTTGCTTTTCTTGAATCCAAATTATTTTTCATGCATTCAAGACTATTTATCTAAGTATAAAACTCTTAGACTATTATGTGCCGAATGCCAGATTAAGAAAGAAGACAAACAATGGATTGATCATATTCTTTCAAAACTTGGACCTGCATATTTTGTTTTTGTATCTGCATTCTACTCCATGAAAGAATCATTGACTGCAGCTAGCTATCAAGAGCCTAGCCTTGAATCCTTTTGTGATTCCTTAATTAGAGAGCAATATAAGCTCATTCATCTTGGAATAATTAACAATGCAGATACATCTGGGAAAGAATTATTGTCCCAATAGAAAGAAAAGTCCAAGCCTCCCAAGAAACAAAATTTTCACAATAATAAGCCAAACAACAAGGGTCCCAAACCCTCTCATTCAGCTCCTCCTTTAAAAAATGACAAAGCATCCAAGCAAAAAGGAAAGAAGATTGAGCGTCATTGCAATTTTTGTGGGAAAGATAATCATGATGAATCTAAATGTTTTAAGAAAATGGCAGCCTTGGAAGAAGAAATGAAGAAGAACCACATCAACCTAGATTCGTCTTCGAAATCTAACTCTCATGAACATGCACTTTGTGCTTCTGGTTACTCTTATACTGCATCTTCTTCTTCTACTTCAAATGAATGGCTCATTGATTCTGGAGCATCTTATCATATGGCTAAGGATCAAGCCATCTTTTCTACTATGCATGAATGTAACACCAAACAAATATTTGTTGGTGATGATAGATCTCTAAGTGTTGTAGGATCTGGAATAGTTCCAGTAGAAAATGGTCATTTCAGTGATGTACTATGTGTTCCAAAAATTTCCTGCAATTTTTTATCAGTCTATCAAATTACTCATTCAAGTTAAGGTAAAACTGTGACGTTTACACCTCACCAAGTTGTAATCAAGGATTTTAAAAATCCTCAAAATATCCTTGCTACTGGAACTGTTGATGATATTACTAGGTTGTACAAATTTAACAACTTTGGTTCATCAACTTTTCTTTCAGTTTTTGTTGCTCATAGTGATAACTTGAGCAAACTTTGGCATGAGCGATTTGGTCACTTAAATTATCGCTCATTGCAACAACTATGTAAATAAAATATGGTGACTGGTCTTCCACTGGTATCTTGCAAGGATGGTGTTTGTTCCGGTTGTGTACTCAAAAAACATCATTGGGATAGTTTTGACAAACATGCCTCTTGGCATGCCTCGGTTCCCTTGGAGCTTGCGCGTAGTGACTTGTGTGGCCCTCTTTCATCTGTTTCCTTTTCTGGTTTCAAATATTTCTTAACTTTCATTGATGACTACTTTAGATGCACTTGGGTTTACTTCCTAAAACTTAAGAGTGAAGTATTTAACATGTTCTTGGCCTACAAGGCCCTTGTTGAAAAACAATCTGGTCATCAAATTATTAAGTTAAGATCTGACAATGGAGGAGAATATGTTAACAACAAGTTCACTACTTTTTTCACTGAACAAGGAATCCAACAACAGCACACTGTTCCATATACACCACAACAAAATGGTGTAGCAGAATGAAAGAACCGCACTTTAAAAGAAATGGCTAATTGTGTGATCCAATCTAAGGGACTAAATCTTCAATATTGGGTTGAGGCCATAAATTGTGGAAATTACATATTTAATCGCACACCCATTAAATTTTTACAGGGTATAACACTAGAAGAAGCATGGAGTAAAATTAAACTAGATGTTAGTCACTTTCGTGTGTTTGTTTGTGAAGCATGGGCTCACATTCCGGATGAAAAATGGAAAGCATTGCAGCCTAAAAGTGAAAAGTGAATATTTATTGGATATTCTGAAGATGTAAAAGGTTATAGACTTCTTAAGCCACATTCTCATGATATAATCATTAGAAGAGATGTTAAAAATATCTTGGCCTACAAGCCTAACTTGGCAGGTATGCCATCTTTGGCCTACGAGCCTAATTCGGTGATTGTGCCTTCTTCTTCTTCTTCTTCTTCTAGCTTCCTTGACAGGTTTCCAGCTCCAGTTTTTTATGATGATAGTGAGGATGAAAATCCACCTCTACCTACTCATGTTCCTCCAATTGCACCAGTACCAATACTTCCTCGATGGGTCCGTTCAACATGTGAAGCAGCTGGTGATCTTGGTGGTGATCTTAGAGATCAACATCGAACATGTTCTCAGTTTCAGTGAGCCTCTTCTCTTTTGCTCAAGTTTTTGAGAATCATGATCCATAAAATTTTGCAGAAGCTTCAGGAAATCTAGATTGGGATGCAGCTATGGATGAAGAATATCATTCCTTAATGGCGAATGATACTTGGGATCTTATTCCTCTTCCAAAAGGAAGAAAAATTTTTAGATGTAAATGGGTCTACAAAATTAAGTATGCATCAGATGGAAGTGTTGAAAGACTTAAGGAAAGGTTAGTTGCCAAAGGTTTTTCCCAAGTTGAAGGGAGTGAATACAATGAAACCTTTTCCCCTGTAGCAAAAATGAACTCCATCCGCCTTGTTCTTTCCCTTACAGCCTTACATAACTGGGAATTCCATCAAATGGACGTCAAGTCTGGCTTCTTACATGGTGATTTACATGAGGAAATTTACATGGAACAACCTCCTGGATATGTTCAGAATAACTCTAGCCTTGTTTGTCTCCTTAATAAATCGTTATATGGCCTTAAGCAAGCTCCTAGATCTTTGTATGCCAAAATGGATAGATTTCTCCTTGACACAGGTTTTTCTAGATTCCATTTTGACCCAATGTCTATACCAAGAAAGTAGGAAACCATCTCATCATACTTGTTCTTTATGTTGATGATCTTATCCTTACTAGTAGTGACCCTAAACTTATAACCCATGTGAAATCCAGTCTTAAGAAAAATTTTGAAATGTCAGACTTAGGACATTTGCATTATTTTCTTGGTCTCCAAGTCTTGCAAACCAAGGAATGAATCTTTCTTTCCCAGTCTAAGTATGCTTGTGACCTTCTTCGTCTCTTCCACATGGAATATTGTAAACCAGCACCTTCTCCCATCCAGTCTGGAGTCAAACATTGTACCACTTGTACTTCCCCTGAATTAGATTCCACCTTGTATCGTCAACTTGTTGGTAGTCTTTTATACTTGACTCATTCTCGTCCTGACCTTTCCTTTGTTGTTGGTCGTGTTGCCCATTATATGCAAACTCCTCATGAAATTCACTAGAAAGCAGCAAAAAGAATACTTTGATATATTCGAGGTACAATTCAGTTTGGGATTCATTACAGTACAGGGGGGAAACCTTTGCAGGGATGATTTTAAGGAACCATACTTATTTAAAAGTGTCTAAATGTTGGCGAATATTACCAATTCTTAAAATGCCAACTATAAAATGATTGGCGATATTTTTCAAAAAATATTTTAATTTCCATGGATTTTATATCATTTATATAATAATTTGGCGATTTTTAGGGTGAAAAAATTTTACCCCATCAAAATTGGGCGAAACATGGCTTCAAAAAATGCAAAATGGTGAATCTTTTTTGGGAGAAAACCATGGAAAAATAGCCCATTGGGCTAAAATTCGCCCCTAAAATTATCCCTGAACCTTTGTTGGTTGGTTTCACTAATTCAGATTGGGCCGACAATCCTGATGATCGAAAGTCTACTGTAGGTTATGTTTTTAGTCTGGGATCTAGACCTATCACTTAGGCTTGTAAGAAACAACAAGCTCTTGCTCTTTCTTCAGCAGAAGCAGAATATCGAGCCATTGTTAATGCCAGTCAAGAAGCTTTATGGATTCTTCATATCCTTTCAAAGTTTGGATTCAAGCAATAGCAGCCTACTCCACTTTGGTGCAACAATCAAAGTGCCATCAAGCTTGCCAAAGATCCAGTTCTACATTAGTGCAGCAAGCACATTGAGCTACACACACACTTCATCATAAATCTTGTTCATGATCGTGTTATTGAAGTGCTCTATTGCCCTACAGATGATCAAGTTGCAGACATCTTCACCAAGTCTCTTACAGAAGCGAAGTTTTCTAAACTTTGGTCTATGTTAGGATTTCAGGAATGTGTCCTTAAGGGGGGATAGGCTCTAATGCCTCCTTCCTTCTCGTAATAGTGTCACTTTTGTAAATCCTTCAATCCTATCCCAAGTTTTTCTTAAGGGAGGATGTTAGGATATTTAGACACTTAGGAGTTAGTTAAGATCAACTTGTGTAATATATCCGTTAGGTAAAAGTGTGTTTCTTTAGTATGCATTAGTATGCATTTGTAAATATTCTAATCCGACGGTCACTATATGTTCTAGACATAGATTGATCTGACGGTTCAACTTATCTTAGATCATACCTACCATTGATCCGTGGCTTAACACCCGATTGGTCTATGATCTCTATTTAAAGAGCATAGAGGGTCCTTGGCTAGTTGATCGATTATGAGAAGCTCATATGTAACTTTCTTTCTTTTGCATAATAAATTGCTCCAAGTAGCTATTTGGCTAGGGCCGTGGACTATTTCCCTCTCGAGGGTTTTAACCACGTGACAAACATCAGTGTGTTGATTTGTGATCTATTTGTGTGAAGTGGTTGCTGAAGGTGTTCGGTCTTTTGGGAGTACCCTATGTGCCCAAACAATTAATAATCACTTGTACTAGACTTTGATGCCCAATGCAATAATTACAGATAATCACACTATCTAATACAAATGTACTAGATTATGCTTATTAAAGCAACAATTAGCATAGCCACATAATCTAATACACATGTCCTATATTCAATTGCTTAATGTAGTAGTTAGGTTGACCACTCAACATAATATACTTACACTAATAACTGGTTTATTGTATTTTTTCTGTTGCATTTTACATAGGCATGCATAGATATAGATTATCATTACAATCACTAAACAAATTACAACATATCTCAACAAGAGGTATTTGGATTCTACTTTATCTAGGATAATTGATACATTGTTACATATATCATAGAGTATTATAGTTTATCCTGGTTACCAATTTCATCATACTGTATATACGATCATATCCATATTTCCATATCTATGATACCATCACATTACATGGAACCATCACATAAAATTCAAGTAGATAGAGCATGCATAACACTACAACACTAGCATAAACATATTTTCTTGGGTTAGAATACATATTATCTAAACAAGCATGCATGCATGGAACATTCATAATATCAATTAATACATATAAAAATGAAAAGATCTAGGTCCAAGAACTCATATGTTCCAGGTATTGCATATCTATCTACAATTGTTTTGGTAATTTCCTCGATCCAACCAATCATATATATTTAGGAGAATCCAGTCTTAGTTTCCCCACAGTCGCCCCTTAGCCGAGTCCTAGTCTCTCTAGGGTTACTTTTTAAGAATTCTTTATTATTCATATTTCCTTTCGTTTAGCATATCTACTCTTCATATTAGGGCTTTAGCTCATCCATTCACTTTGCCAATTTCCAAGGTTTAATCCAGGTAGCCCCACTTCCATACAACCGGCTAGTACTCCATCCTATATAGCCAATACTGGTGCCAACCAACACCCAGTACCCTCACTCTATATAGATAATATTGCTATTATCAGTAACAGGTATTTTTCTACCAGATGGTACAAAACACCTTTGTTCTTGCACACTCTATGGCCAATTGGCCATAGATATTTTCAACCATGAATAGACTTATTTCTAGTAATATGCAAGAAAATACCATTGGATATCTCCTCCCCTTCAGTTGTTACTCTTCTTTTTCATTTCAACATTATTTCTTTCATATTTCTATATTTCTCTCTCTCTCTCTCTCTCTCTCTCTCTCTCTCTCTTGCGCGCGCGCACACACACACACACATTTATGTTTCTAGGTTGTATTTCTCTTCTTTCTTACACCAATAGGATTAAAACTCTTGGCATTCTTTCATCTTTTATTTGGTAGAAGAGGAGTTTAATATTCTTAGTTAATCCCTTAGTTGATTCCATCTAGGTAGGAATTAGAATTCTTAGAATATTCTCTTCATTTCCTTCTTTTATTCTCTTCTTATTCCTTCATTTAAATTCTATTTTTATTTATTTATTAGTTTAATTCCTCTTTATGTTTAATTTCTTTAAATTTCTCTATTTATCTTAAGTCTTTCTCTATGGAGACCAATACCCTTGATTCATTCGTTATCCCCCACAAAATAATTAGATATTTAACATAGTTAAATACACAAATTAAACATATAAAAATGCCAATTACATAGTTTCATTGTTTCCAATACTTAGTTGCATACATGGGTTGGAAAACTGGGGTATTACAATTAGATTACTTGTATCCATGTGATTGTTAGTAGCGTCATATATTATGTGATATCTTATATCCCCATATACAACCACAAAGTAGATTTTGACATCTCAAATAAAAATAAGCTTGACTATGACCATAGACCTTTGAACCTAACTCTAAACCTTGATAGGCACGTAAAACCCATAAAAGAAAAGTATAATAACCAAAATCACTTCATCATCGATAAAAAATAATTGATCTATTTTTAAGGGATTTAAATAATGAATTAATATACTATTAAATAAGGGCAATATTGAAGACCTCTATCATAATTTTACCACAATAATTTCTAATTCCATCATACACGTTCTCTATTGTGGTGCTTTCTAGAAAGAGCAATAGAATGACCAACCCTTGGTAAGATAAAGAGTGCAAGCATGATATAAAATCCAGTAGGGATGATTCTAATGAGTCCTTAAAATTTTACAAGATAGGTGCAAAGATCTAATTAAAATGACAAGAAATGTACTCTATAAATAGAAAGAAAGAGAAAATTTTGTAGATTTCTAAGATAGATCCTAATAAATTCTAGACGAATATTCTATGTATTAAAAGTAAAGAAAACAATATGAATCCCTAAGACACAAGAATTCCTACCTTAAAAATCTTTATGGATCCCCTAATGTCGTGGACAACATACAAATACTTTTTATAAAAGAAGAAGTATTCTCTTTAGAATACATAGAGTTTTGGGTTAAACAACTTGGAAAATGGAAAGCTAAGGACATCAAAGGATACCAAGCATAAATCCTAAAAAATAGTGGGTCTATCCTCGTCCTTCACATCCACAAGTTCTTCGATTTAGAAATGAAGTGGGTTTCCCTAAACCTTGGAAACAAAACCTCAATGTTCCTATTTTTAATCGTGGAGAAAAAAAATCCATATAAATATAGGACCAATATGATTATCCTTGTTTTAGTCAAGTTATTTGGAATTATTTTGGAAATGAAGATTAGCATATGGATAGAAAGTCACAGAAAAAAAGAGATCAATTCTAGGGAGAATTTAGGAGCCGTCATTCAACTTTGGAACACCCTTTTACACCTAGGACTATTATTGAGGAGTTTCGTAATAATAAAACCAAGTTTTTGTGTTGCTTTGTTCACTTCAGAAAATCAGTTGACAGAGTTCCCAGAAATTACCTTTGTAATAAATTAGAAGAGATATAAGTCACTTTCGAGTTGAGAACTATTGCAATAATATTATATGAAAATGTTATTTCCAATTTTAGGAACTCTAAAGGTTGGTAAGAAAGACTTAATTGTAATATAGGAGGAAGTGACTTCATACAAATATCTTTGAATTGATTTTTGTCACAAGCTCAACTAGAACTACAACATTGAGAAAGGGATTAATGAAGGGTGAAAATATTATTATGTAATATAAAATAGTTGTAAATTAGCATACCTTTCGCTTTGTGGTAAGAAGAAACTCCTTTTTGAGAACCCCACTACTCCTATTATCTTATATGGATATGAAGTTTGGAGTCGTAACATCTTTAGAGAATGATGGAGAAAGATAGATGAAATCCAAAAACCCTTTATAACATATAATATCAAAATTAAAGGCAATACACACTATCATATGGTCCTAATAGAAATGAGTCTCTACCCCATTGAGAGTATGTAGGCTATGACTAGGAACCTAATATATAAGAAAAATATAAACAACATGGGAGACAAGAGGATTCCTAATATTGCTCCATAATTTAGTCAAAGCAACCTATGACTTAAGAGATGGTAGCATAAATGGTTCCATGTCTTTGCTAAATCATTGGGAATTTGAGAAAGATGCTACTTTGAAAAATAACAATAATAATAAAAGTATTATTACACCTATATTTAAGAACAAGTTATGGTGTGTTAAAGGATTAATGGATAAAAGAAAATTAAGATAGTATAAGGAGGTGATCAACTCTAATATAAAACATTAAAAGTACATCTCTATTTCAAGTCACATAAATAATAAAATCAGCATTGATAAAATAACAACAAACCCTCTTGGTATCCATAATGAAAGAGTGTGCTAAACAATTCCTAAAACATCATTGAATAAAAGAATTTTTCATCTTTGTGATACTAAAAGGGTTAGATAAAAATCACTTTCTTGTAGAAAGTACTGTGTACAACCACATGAGGTTGGAATTTTAAAATACTTTCTACAATACTAACCTTCTTAACCTTTTAACTCATCACAACCATGGTGATCTAGGATTGCTTTTGTTAAATCTTTTCTAATAAAGGAATACAATTCTTAAAAAAATTGTGTAACATAGTTTCCTTTTTTTTCAATTTTTTTAGAAATAACTCAACAATATTCATACATATATATTTCTTTGGAGAGAATTCAAAAATAGAATTTACCTTCACCAGGCCTTGTGCTCGTCTTATTCATCAATTCATGCATCACACATACAAATATTTTGCATCTAAGTCTAGTTGTACATCATACGACCAACCATCAATATATATATATATATATAGAGAGAGAGAGAGAGAGAGAGAGAGATCCACCAATGCATACAAATGTAATGACAACATTATATCTAGTTCTATACACATATGAATTCAGCTATAATTATTAGATCTATGTCATTACAACATGGTATCCACTATCACTAAGTATATGGACTTAATATTATAATTATGTATATATATGTACACTATAGACATAATTATTACAATATACTAATTATCATTACATATAATTATAACCACTATTATAATTATATTTATATAATTTCCCACACTCTACATAATCATTCATTTATATAAATACATATAAAAAGGACTTATTGCAAACTGCAATCAACTATAAAATTGAAATACTATGCTCCCCTACAACTATGCAAACCTTCCATTCATTCAAATAGATTGGCATAGTAGACATGGAACAAACGATGCAAACCTTCCATGCATTTAAATAGATTGACATAGTAGACATGGAACAATGTAAGGCAAGGAGGGTTGGGTTATCCCACCTAGAGATGCGTCTTCCCTTCATCAATACATTCTAATTAACGAACACAAAGAGAGTAAATGGGAGGAAACTCCATCATTCTTGACTTTCCACCTCCATAAGGGAATCTTTCAGCATAAGGAAAACCCTAGCTTTCCTCCAGTAATTTAAGAGGAATCTTTCACCATGGGGTAGATGTTTCCAAAAAGCAGTGTGGAAAGCCTTGATATCGGACCCTAGCTTTACTCCAGTGATTCTCATTTTGATGAATAAGATCCTTTGTAGATAATTACTTTGGTTTGGAGCTCGACTCCCTCATGGGAAGAGCCCTCTCATTGTCATGGTGAACTCCCACAATTGTTTCCCATAATAGCGTTAGTATACTTCTTAGTTAACATAAGTTTATATTCTCTTATGCATGCAATATTTTAATCTTGAGATTTTTTTCGTTAATTCTTTGTGTAGGTCACATGGATGCATACGCTGGGTTGAACCATACGTGGATGTATACGCTGAGTTGAGCCAGAGTCTCTCCTTCATGATAACAATACTCATAATTATATCTTTTTTACCATGTGTTTCAGCTATTATTACTAACAATTGCTTCATGAAGCAAATGTGTACATGTCACTATAGATTGAGGACCCCTATCCTCTAAGGTAAATATGCTCCTCTTCGATAAGCGTACACTTTATTTTGGAGTTTATTTTGATTGCGATATCTAATGATATGATTTGTCTTGTAGGGTTTTACCCTTCACGAGAGGAGGTGGTCGTGGGCCACGATCCCCTCGTTAAATTAGTTTAGGTTAGATTAGGTTTAGTCATTTATATGTTTAATTGTTTATGGATTGCTAACGACTTTTATCGAGGGTTTATAGTCATTATTTTTCTTCACTTGATTATTGGTTGTATTGTCCCTAGATAAAGATGACCATTTCTTGCTAATGTCATTTAAACTTTTGAGTTACAATATTATTTATCTTTGCATGGTTTACTTGGCATAAGAAAAATCCATTGTCGACCTTGCTATAAAGCTGAGGAGTATTACCATGATTATGTTTCTTTTACAACTTCTTTCATTTATTAGCCTTCACAAATTATTCCGCAAGTGATTTGTACTCCCATATTCTTGATATCACTAAATGATATCGAGGTCTTCTTAGAATCATGTCTCTATTTATCATATTTCTTAAAATGCAACAATATTAATGATTTATGTACAAGTTGTGCTACAAATTAGACTTTCTGCTCAATTCACTTAAATAATACAATAATAATATATCGATCCTTCAAGCCCTCATAAACAACTATTTCTTTTACTTGTTCATTTTCATTAAGTACAATAGTTTATAGAGTGCATGGACTTGATCCCTCTCTCCATTTAATGTAAAATTTACAATGATAACAATCAACACATTCACTGTTGTAGTTTCATGATTTACAATATAATTGTCACTAAAATTACTATTATAGCTTAATTATTTACAATATATCAATAACTACAATGAGTACTTGCAACAAATTCTTACAATGTCTAGTTAATAGGCGTAGATTTTATCTAAACTAACTCTATTATCAACAATTATACAAGCAGTCTATGTTTTATCAACTTCATGGACAAACTTAATCTTTCCAGTTAACAATATTTTACTCACATGCATGCTATATTAAAATAGTTGTTTATCGATCTTTATGTACAAATTTCAACACAACAATTAATAGGTCTATACTAACTTTCACTTGCACATGCATGTCTATCTAAAAATAATAACCACTATAGCACACAATATTAATATTATATACTTATCAAAATAAGAAGTATCTTTCCACCACAAGTTTAGAAAAGGAAATTTCATGTATGTTTCTAGTTCTCATAGAAATAGATTCAAAATCAGAGTATCCATAGTTAAACAAATACACAAATAGAACAAAATATATTGTACTTATCTATTTTGTCTTCACAGTCATATTTTACAAACCACTATTGGAAAAACCATGATCCAACCAGCCATAGACTATAGTAAACACATAAACACTCTGTCACATGTATTGGAATATTCAACTATACTGAGAGGGGGATCGAATTAGTATACGGCATTTTTTAACTTTCAATTCTTATTTACCATCCATATTAACTTTCTACAAAATTAATCATCACATTAATACACACGAGACACAAATATTTAACGTGGAAATCCAAAAGGGAAGAAAACCAT
This sequence comes from Pseudotsuga menziesii, assembly GCA_001517045.1. Lineage (NCBI taxonomy): Eukaryota > Viridiplantae > Streptophyta > Pinopsida > Pinales > Pinaceae > Pseudotsuga > Pseudotsuga menziesii. Next base: position 353,218 of record LPNX010082208.1, on the reverse strand, counting down.
TGAAGAACAATCTTTCAATAAATAAAGATTACAATGATTCTCCCACACCTATTCCTTGGTTTCTTTAGCATCAATTAGAAGGAAGCTCCAACTCCCTAGTTTCTTCAGTACCAACTGAAAGGAAACACCAACTCATTGGTTTCCTCGACATCAATTGAAAGGAAGCAGCAACTCCTTGGTTTCTTCAGTACCAACTGAAAGGAAGCACCAACTCCTTGTCTTCCACTACCTTGTCGCCCTTAAATATATCTTCAATTTACAACCATTATCTTCTTGTATGATTTTCAAACATCACTTGTCAACCATGGTCCTTCAAATTATATTATAGGCCTTCAAAACACCTTTCCTTTTACGTAACATTCTTTTTACTCATTTTGTTACGCAATTTTCATTTTACTCCACCTTTTTTACATAACTTTGTTTTTATTCCACTTTTAATACACCTTTAATATTTTTAATCTTCTTTTACTTTGAATCCAGTTTTACATTTTATTTCTTAAAGTCGCATACATACCTTTGACATCAATGAAAATTTATTTAAAAAACTTCCCCTTTGTCATTGGTGGCAATTCAAAACACATACTCTACACAATCCTACAATATTCTCCTCGTTGCTGCATTGCTCTCCTTTCCTGCAACTCTCCCCTTTTGACATCAATGAAAAATGCATCCTCCCCCTAAAACCGTGTCTCTCCTTAATATATTAGTGTTAATATGAAAGTGATATCACTCCTGGTTTTTGTTTGAGATATTCAAATGTCTCTATGGGAAAGAGTTTTGTAAATATATCCTCAACATTTTCTTTATTCCATCTCATGATGTTCTACTACATGTTCTCTTAGAAAAGTATACTTGATGGGAATGTTCTTTATATTTGAATGCATAATAGGATTCTTTGAAATGTTTATTGCATTTGTGTTGTCATAGATGATTGAGATTTGGTGATTAAATTCTACTTTGATGTCCTTCAATGTTTGCTTCATCTAAAAAAATGTGTGTAGCATGATGTTGCTGCAATATACTTGACTTTTATTGTGGATACGAAGATTAACTTTTTTTCTTTCTAAACCATGACACTATATTGTTTCCTAGAAAGAATTCTCATACACTTGTATTGTTCCTGTCATGAAAAATTCCTGCCCAATCTACATATGTATATGTTGCTAGAAAGAAATATTTACTTTTTGAATACCACAAAACAAAATCCAATGTACCCTTTAGATACCTAAATATTCTTTTCACTTCATGCACACGTGTTTCCTTTGGTGTAACTTGAAATATGGAAACCAATCCTACTGTGTGCATGATATTTGACATTGATGTTGTTGCATACATTAATAGATTGCCAATTTGACATATATGGTGTTTGATTTTCTTATGGAGATTCATAATTTTTTCTCAATTTACAACCTATGATCATGGGTGTACTCATAGATGCACATTCCTCCATTCTAAATTTCTTTAACATATCCTTGATGTATTTGGTCTGAGAAATGAAAATACCTTTGTTGGTTTGAGAAATCTACAAAACTAGAAAGAATGATAATTCACCAAGCATGGACATCTCAAATTCTTTCTGCATTTATTCTACAAACTTTTGGATCATATTGTCAACATTAATTCAAAAACTGATACCATCCACATAAAATACAGCAAACAACATATTTTCATTATCTTCTTTGATGTAGAGATTGTTATCTGTAGCTCCTCTTATTAAACCTTGTTGTTGTAGGTATCTATCAAGTCTTGAATACTAAGCTCCAGGAGCTTGTTTTAACTCATAGAGTGCTTTCTTCAATATTCATACATGATCCCCATTCTCTAACAATTTAAACCCATTTGGATGTTCAACATATACTTCTTCTTCTTGGTTTCTATTTAGAAAGGATGACTTGACATCCATTTGATAGACTTTGAAGTTCTTGAAACATGCAAATTCCAAAAGCATCATGATAGCTTCTAGTCTTTCAATTGAGGCATAGGTTTCTTCAAAATCAATACATCCAACTTGATCATATCCTTCACAAACTAATCATGATTTATTTCTTATTACTTTCCCATTTCAAAGGATCTTCGCCGACAGACAATACCCATATCACATCTATTCATATTGGCGTTTAATTAATTATAAAGAAAACCAAAACTTATATTGGAGACATATTAAGGGATGAGGGGGTTATTATATGTGCCTAAGAAACCTACAATATATAGGGGTTTTTATTATGAAACGATGTTGAGAAGTGGCCCGAAAATATCAAACAGAGTGGAGAAGCGACCTGAAAAACAGGAGCAAGGGAGCATTGATAGAGCTCGGCGGTAGTTGTAGAGGGGATGGGGTGGGGATTCCATCATATGCATTGGAAATATTGAACCAACCCTTACCATTTCTTTCTCTGCTTTTGTTGATCCAACACCGGCAACATATCTAGCGAATGAAAGATCAGAGAGTTATGGAATGGAAACTTGCTTGGTGGATACTAAGAGAATTCATTTGTATTACCTTTCTTCAGCCTAATGGATTCATTAAAGTGCCATGAGAAGAAAGTAAGGAACAAACCGTATTGGAAGGAAGGAGAGCATCTACACTACTTCCTTAGATAAATCCTTTGTTTCCCACACATGGTGAAATAATGAAGTGAACAACCATTGTACCAAACTATAGTTACTACATCTGCTGGTATGTGACTGAGCGATCTTTCTTATTACATGTAATAAATAGGAACTTGGGTGCAAATTTTTCATTTTTGGCAGTTGACTCCTTGATATATAGTTAAGATCCTCCATTTACAGGTGTATATGATGTATTTATAAAACTCGCATTTTGCTCCGATGAAGCAAATAAAGAAGGGTGAGCAGTGGAAAAATTACTAGTAACAAACAGAAAGTTCGCATAACAGCCATCATCCCATCCCGCAACATCAAATTCATAGGTTCAAATCATATCCGTAGAGGCGAGTGCAAGTGATCTTATTTTTACCCAAAAGAACCACCGAGAGAAAATGCAGGGGAAAGGGTGGGAAGAGCATCACCCGTAGAGACATAGGGAATAGATCAAGTGAAAGCAACAGTAAAAAATCTCGTTGATAACCCCTCAGAATAAAGAATAGAAAATGACTTTGGATCATTCATTGGGTGTGTTTAAGGGTTTATATTATGTGTCCTACAATCATTGAATTCCAATACCACAATATTATTATCATATGCATTTAACAGTTTCAAAACATGCCTTTCATTTTATCTAATAATTCTATACTTCTAAGTCAGCATCATCCATACAGTATATTACTACATACTGATGTTATTTCATCACTTTCATTTTTGTAGATATTACACTTGGGGGAATCTATGTCCCCGCTGAAAGTTATCCATGTTGCTGGAATGAAAGGAAAGGTAATATTGTTTATCATTAGTTGCTTCCACTCTTCAGATGAAAAGAACAAAGAACATAACTATCCATCAAGGCTTACATTCAAAGTTTGTTTATGTTTCTTTACAATAGAGGGATTTCTTTAGATATGTTTATCTTGTATAGTACAATGCATTCAATGCATGTTACACATGGTCTGTTTACTCTCGTCCTAATCTCATTATGGAAGCTTTCATAGCAGTTGTCCAAGATTCTAGCATTGACCAAGCCCCCCTCTCTGTAGTAGTGTTTCTTTATTTTTCATTATCGAAGCCTTCATAGCATTCAAAATTGCACTTAACTTATAAATCCCTAATTGCGAGTGCAACCATATAGGTAATTTAGAAGGGTTATCCATTGTCATTGCAATAGCTTCTTCTCTCTCTTGAGTTTGGCTCTCCCTCGGCACAAGGGGAATACCATGAAGGATAGGATTGCTATATATGCCCTTAAAGCTAAATGTTAATATCAAATTTAGTAAAACATGAATAATTTATGTTATATATTTTGGTGGTTGAGCCTTTTGTATCATCTTTTCTTCATTCTACTTCCTAAGTTGTGCAACATAGTACTGCTTAAAACTATAACATTGGTACTTTTGGAGGATCAATTTGTTCATCTCATTATTCTAGTTATCTTGCTGATGCATATTGAGGCATAGATCCATTGTGTATTTTTTCATGGCTATGATCTCTATTGTTATATACTTCATGGATTTGCAGTGTACTTTATTTGGCATCCATGCTTGTCTCTATGTTAATCTCATATTTAGTAAAACATGAATAATTTATGTGATATATTTTGGTGGTTGAAATAGTACACTAGTGCCAAACATCCAATTATGGAAAATGGAGTCCAAAGGTATTAAGAGGGTTCAATTTAAATGAGATAAAGAGTTATGATGGTGTTGTTACAACATGCTAATATCAACCTATGATGGAAGTTTTTAGATTGTATAAAATATGAGTTTATTGATTGACCAATCCAAGCCTTGAGCGTTGATCGACCACTTTCAATGGCATTGACCAATCCCACCTCCTTGATCCCAAGTATTATATGGAAGATATGGAACTATCTATTGATTTTGGGATGAATAAGTATTTTAACTACAATCTCCATGAGAACTACATAAAAAGGAGTGAAATACGCTTCTTGTGCTCATTGGTTTAAAAAAACTCTAAAAAATACAAATATTCTTCTTGCATATAATGTTGCGGAGTGATAACTCAATGGTAGAGCATCTACATTATATAATGCAGAAGATTGGTGGTTCAATTCGATCTCTTGTTTTGATCACCTTTTGATCTTATGTAGGTTAGTTGAAGCCACTCTTTAGTTTTGGGAGGGCGATTGGAATAAGCCACTAACAATACATTTTGTTTCAAGGTGTTTCATCCCAATAGTAATATTTCTTCATCCTTATTGGATATTTGAATTGAAAGTGCATACCTTGCTTTATAGATCTTTGTTTTAGTAATGAAATAATATGCATGTGTAAATTTGAATCTTTTTTTTCATTTATTTATCAATGCACTGCCCTCATTTCATAGGAATATTATATCCAATTTGTTTTTTAAAATGTTATAATTTTATTCATTTCTTAACATGTTCTTAACCAACTAAAAGGTACACATGGATGGAAATGAAGATGGATCCAAGTGTTGTTGTGAACGTTGCAATTTTTATTGGTGAAGAGAATTGTTCCCTTGGCATAGTCCAGTGTCAAAAAAATTGTACATATGCTAATATTTGTGGTAAAATTGTGGATGGTGAAATCATTGATTATCCATTTTATTTTATTGTCTCAATTGGAATTCTTTTAAATACAAATCAAGAGCAGAAAACGATACCTACAACAAGAAATGAAAGGCATTAATAGGAAAGTAGGCATGTTGGTTGTTAGAACATTGTAATCACAGGTAATGGAAGGAATGCCAATCTCTAAAAAACATTGAAGGGAATATGGAGGAACCTATGCATAAACAACCAAGAGTTGATCATTTTTCCAAGTCCGTGGAACAAGTTGTAGCGGTTGATCCTAATGTATTGGCATCCTGGGAACATAAAGTGAATAGTTTAATAGAATAGTTTGTCAAGGAGAAGCTAATACTGAAGGTATATTCAGAGAATGGAAAACCTAATATAAATATCTGTTGTGAAATTTGTGGCATTTATTATGGAATGAGGGAAGTATCCTTGGCAGTGGGAATAGTTCGTAACTTCAAAAACAATCATGTGAAAATAGGGTCCCATCAACATCACATTTCAATGTTGGGACTTAATGAAATTCCTTCATGTAACATACAAAAGAAGACAACAATGGCTAGCGATCAACTTGAGATTGATGAAGCAATCAAACTTCTACAGGATTTCAACCAAATGCAAGAGACTAATTTCTTCAAGGTTGTGGAAGCAACACTTGCAAACGATGAGGACAAGAAAAAAGTAAGAGTGGAATGTACACGATGCAATAGATGGTTCTTTTTGGTGTCGGCAAGTGGTAATATCGTCAGTTCTCTAAATGAACACATGAAATCAAATAAGCACACTACTACTTCTGGAAATTGAACCCAAGAGATAGAACAATTACAGTCACATAATTGCTAATCAAACTTGCAAAATTAACACCAAAGGAGACTGAAATTGGAGCATAACACTAATATGTATTGAGTAAGTGTACAATAGACAAACTTATGAAGTAATAGTTTTCTCTAATATATAATTACATGAGAGATTTGAATGCATAAATATGCCATTTGAAGTAGTCAAAAAGCAGGCTTACCAAAACTAATCAAATCCCCCATAGGCGCATAAAGCAGTTTCCAAATCTAGGTATATGCTGATGAATTGGCTAAGTCAAGTGGGAAATATAAATATGGATGGAAATAAAAATCATACGTGCTTTTATTTGGAGGAAAGGAGGGAGGATGAGGTGGGAGAAAACAAGGCAGTTACCACTAGTCTATCTTTTCCATTGCCTTAAATCATAAATAAAACAAGGCATCTTTACAGAAAAAGCAGATATGCACTTTGGAGAATATAGAATAAAGAATACATGCTAAAATGGGTTTCCAAAATGTTTCCCAAGTGCTCCATTACTTAGTTTTATCATGTGTTGACTTCTAGGACATGTAGAAGGCAACTAGCATAGAGTGGAATCTAGGAAACTAGGTAATAAAAAAAATTGATTAAATTAATGTCTAAGGTAGGTAACTATGGGTTGATTATTCTAAAAATACCCCTTAAGCCTTAATTTATGATTAAATATCATAAAAATATAGTGCCTAGCAACAAGGCTTAGTCACCCTTTACATACTGCTTGTCCATACAACCAAGGAAAGAGGCAAAAACCCAGTGGGAAAATCCTCCCTTAAACATGGACAGGAAAACAAAATTTGGAAATATTGTCATCAATCATGCTTCACAGCATGATCAGCAATACCCAGTAGTGATTTGAGATTTATGAATGTCTTCTCACAAAAAACTTTGGTGAATATTTCTGCTACTTGTTCTGAAGATGCACATAAGAGTAGATGAACAAAATGTCTGATGTAGTGCATATGGATCTCAATGTGCTTGGTTCGTAGTATCTGAACTGGATCATTGTAGATTCAAATGGTGCTCTGATTATCACAATAGATAATAGTTGAAAACAATTATTCAAAGCCACGTTCTCTAAGTATTCCTTGCAACCACAAACATTGAGTTGCTACATTTACAACTCATCTATACTATGATTCTGTAGATGAGAGTGCTATGGCACTCTGATTCTTGCTTGACCAGCTGATTAGTCCTTATGCAAGCATGAACAGATATCCTGATGTCGACTTTCGATCTATGTTGTCACCTGCCTGATCACTGTCAGTAAACTCAATCAAATCAAGATCAGATTTTGCTTTAAAGAAGATCCCATGAGTTCTTGTTCCTTGAACAAAGTTTAGGATCCTTTTGGCTTCCCTCTAGTGGATCTCATGATGCTGATGCATGTATCTCGAAGCCACAATAAATGCATAATATAAGTCAGGTCGAGTGTGTGTAAGATAAATAAAACACCCAATCAACTTCTTATATAGTGTATTATTTACCATAGGAGAAGAACCTGCTTCTTCAAGATTAACTCCTAAAAGGAAGGGAGTCTTTCTTGGCTTGCAATATTTCATGCTGAACTTGTTCAGAAAATATAAGGCATACTTGGACTGATGTAATTTTATTCCATGTTCGGATTGAGCAATTTTGAGGCCCAAGAATTGGCTCAACAATCCCAAATTTGTCATAGAAAATGCATGGTTCATTGCATCCTTCAAGGAGGAAATATCTTTCTTTGAACTTCCTGTAATCAGAAGGTCATCCACATACAAGACAATAATCATCAATGAACCATGAATCAGCTTCAAATATAAATTAGGATCATACTTTCATCGATCAAAACTCAATGACAATAGAAATCCATCAATCTTGGCATACCAAGCCCTGGGGCTTGCTTGAGCCCATACAATGATTTCTTTAAACTACACACTAAATATGGATTATAAACAAACCATTCAAGTTGCTGCATGTAAATATATTCAGTGATATCTCCATTTAGGAAAGCACACTTCACATCCATGTGATGTACCTCCCACTGCTTCGAAGCTGCAATGGCTAAAGCTATATTTATGGAGTCCATCTTTTCCACTAGTGCACAGGTTTCATTGTAGTCAATACCATTCAATTGTGAGTATCCCTTGGCTACCAATATTGCCTTATATTTCAAAGGTGATCCATCAGCAGCAAACTTAGTCTTGAAAACCCACTTACATTGAACTAGCTTCCTCCCTAGGGGAAGATCAACCAGTTCCCAAGTGTTGTTCTTCTGGAGCGAGCTGAATTATTATTTTATGGATGTTTTCCATATTGGATCATGTGATGAATATTAATATGTATATGGATCTGATTCAACCATTGGATAGCACTTCTCAGAAAATAGAGGATCTTTCATACAAAGGGCACTCTCAAATTGAGATCTAGTCCTCCTAGTGTCATTAGGATTTCTAGCTAGTTCCCCAGCTGCATGAATGGTTTTTTCTGCCCATTTTGGTCTTGCAGGACTATTAGGATCTGAAATCAAATCATAATTATCAGACATATCAGAATCATAAAACTCAATAGTCTCTTCACTTACAACCAGTGGATCTGGTGGTGAAGAAGACTCTCCAACTTCAACTGCTACTAAAGGCTCTTCTTGGAACTGAACACTTATTTCAATGAAGGATTTGTTAATGCTCAATTTGATTAGCTTGTACCCTTTTGAATATTCAGAATACCCAACAAATAGGCACTCTTGGATTTGGGGCTACAAAGCCTTTCTCTTTTCAGTTGGAATTCTACCCCAAGCCTTTGAGCCAAAAATCCTGAAATGGTTTACATCTGGATTATTCCCACCATAAGCTTCGAAAGGAGTCATACCATCAAGTGGCTTATGAGGAACCATATTCTGGATGTAGGATGCACAGTTTATAGCCTTTACCCAAAAATTTGGTGGAAAAGTCTTAGCCTCCATCATGTAGGTTTCCATCTTCTTCAACGTCCTGTTCTTTCTCTCAACAACACCATTTTGCTATGGTGTGTAAGGGATCAAATGTTGCATCTGAATACCTGCATATTTACAATACTGAATGAACTCAGACTTGACATACTCACCAACATTGTTAGATCTGAGGATCTTGAGTTTCCTCCCAGACTGGTTTTCAACCAAGGCTTTAAAGACTTTGGAGAGGTCAAAAACTTCAGACTTATGCTTTAGGAAGTGAACCCAACAATACCTAGAAAATTCATATATGAAGGTTAGTGCATATTTGTCTTAAATCATGGACATATCAGGGAATGGACCAACAATTTCACTGTGGATCAACTCAAGAGGTGCATAGGTTCTCTCATGACTAGCTCTCTCGTATTTGTGCTCTAGGTGTTTTCCTAGGATACAACCTTGATAGAATCCCTTAGAAAAATTGATCTTTGGTAACCCTATGACCATATATTTTTCACTCAAATCAGAAATATACTTGTAGTTAATATGGCCAAATATTTCATGCCAAATCTTGCTTGCTTCATTAGCATGAATCAAAAGAGCAGAGGGGTTTGAGTAGGGTAAAAAATGGGAAATATCATTGATTTCAACATCATCAAAAGAGAAGATGACCTTCTTTGGAGACCCAGTGTGAGTCATCCGATACACTAACAGGATATTAGAGGCAATACCTGGAACACACAACACATTATTGAACTTACCATGGTCAAGATCAATCCTTCCCTTCCCCAAACTATTAGTGAGGGAGTCATCTCCCAAAACTATTGGTGGACCTTTCGACATGTCAAGAGAGGAGAATGTATCTTTTGTCAAAACCATATGTCTAGAAGCTCCAGAGTCTATGATGAAGCTAGGTGAGCTTGATGTTCCAGAAACTAACGCATGTACTCTCTCTCTGTCCTCTGAATTTTATCCTCCTTCCCTCTTCTTTGAGCAATCAGGAAGGGAGATGTTATTTTTCTCCAAGAGTTGGGTCAACATGTTAATTTTCTTCTTCATACAAGATCTCTTAGGACGATAACCCTTAATATAGTATGCACACTTGCTCATTTCTCCTTTCTTTTTATTCTTCTGGGAGTTCTTCTTGGAACCTTGGGGCTCCTCTTGAGACTTGTTCTTGTCTCTCTTTTTCTTAGGTGGCTTTTTAGATTTTTTATTACTTTTTGAATCCACCCTTGAATCTCTAGCAACCAAAGCTTGGTCTTTGGAAGGTTTTATGGTGTCCATCATCACCAACTTATCTTATTCCTGTGTGAGGGATTCCATGAACTATGCAAGCTTAGGCATATTCCAGGCTCGAGCTGTCAACTTGGTGGCATGGAAGGTCGAAAAAAACACTAAATAGTCAGGGCCAAGATTAGAGAGTATGGCCAAAACTAGTTGCTCTTCCTTCTTTGTGATCCCACATAGTTTTAGCTGCAAAACAAGGGCTTTAAACTTGGAAAAGTAAAGTTTCAAGGATTCGAAGCTACTAGGACTCAAGGAGATTAGCTCATTATTGATTTGATGTCCTCTCATCTCATATGTCTTTCCAAAAATCTCTACAAGATTATCCCACACTTAATTAGGTGATGTCAATCCATCAAGATGGAAGAGGAGGTCTCTTGAAATGCTCAGACAAAAAAGACCATAGGCCTCATCCCTCCTGTTGTGCCATTTTATTTTCTCTGCAGCTGCATTGGGCTCTACCTCAGTTTCCTAAGTCACCTTGTAGAGACCTTTCACTATGAACAATATCTCCATCTCATCCTTCCACTCAAATAAATTGAATGGAGTCAATATGATCTTCTGAGATTGGTCCATAGCTCAGAAACTATGATCTTCTGAGATTGAACCCAAGAAATAGAACAATTACACTCATGAAATTGCTAATCAAACAAGCAAAATTAACACCAAAGGAGACTGAAATTGGAGCATAACACTAATATGTATTGATTAAGTGTACAATATCCAACCTTATGAATTAATAGTCTGCTGTAATATATAATTACATGATATATTTTAATGCATAAAGATTCCTTTCGAAATAGTAAAAAAGCAGGCTTACCAAACCTAGTCAAATCCCCCATAGGTGCATAAAGCAGTTTCCAAATCTAGGTAGATGCTCACGAATTGGATAAGTCAAGTGGGAAATGTAAAGAGGGATGGAAAAAAAAATCATACATTCTTTTATTTGTATAAAATTAGAGAGGATGATATGGGAAAAAAAACAAGGCAGTTACCACTAGTCTAGATTTTCCTTTGCCTTAAATCAGAAATAAAACAAGACCACTTTACAGAAAAAGTAGATATGTGCTTTGGAGAATCTGGAATAAAGAAGACATGCTAAAATGGGTTTCCAATATGTTTCCCAAGTTCCCCATGACTTAGTTTTAGCATGTGTTGACTTCTAGGACATGTGGAAGGCAAGTAACATAGAGTGGAATCTAGGAAACTAGGTAATAAGAAAAAAATGATTAAATTAATGTCTAAGGTAGGTAACTATGGTTTGATTATTCTAACACTACTACAGATGAGGCTTCACATGATACAACTATGTTGAGGAGTGGAACATTTGGGAGACAAAAGAAGCCTACAAATGATAAGTCCCAACTAAGTTTGACTAAGTTCTTGATCCCATCACTACCACCACCATTACATGGGTTTTCTACAAGTTCATAGGCTTCTAGTTTAGGTGTGTTAATTACCTAAGTTATAATTTAATTTGAATTTGAATTTGCACATTACTTTATTTGTTATTACTTATTAGTAGTAGTTAGTAGATCATTTTCCAATGTGTTTTTCATCTTATTCTAGGACAATTGCCTCCCCGATATTACTATGTTGTGAGTATTGGGATCCCTATCTTGATAGAAAATGGGAGATATTGTACAGAAAGGTTCTAATGGATGGCCAACATGATGGAAAAATTTGGTCCATAGAGAAACATACTTGTAGAACACTATGTTATTATAGTGTTGAATGTCGTATTAATGGTACATAAAGAGATATTCATTGCAAGAGGGTTTCTAAAACATGAATCCCTTTTAATTCATTGACATGCAATTTTTGCAAGTTGATACCTAATTGTGATGAATTTCGGATGTGTTTATATCACAAATCAAGGAGCAACATCAAAAGACATGAGAGAGATACCGAGAAAGGGATAAGGTTGGACCATTTGACTCAAGTTGAACTCATAATTGTTGCAAGAGACACAAATGCTACACATATATTAACAATGTGATCTCTTTGGTGGGAGAGGACAAATGTTTCTACACTATCTATTAGAACTAGTTTTCTTAGGGAAAACTTGTTCGAATCTACAGGAAGGAAGGATGTGTTCAGGTTTTGCAAGGATGTGTGTGAGGCTCATAAGCAAGGAAAATTACAAGGTAAAGATGTAGTTTGAGAATTTGTTCAAGATATATTTGACAACCCAGTTCGTTCAAAGTCAGGGAGAAGGTATAGTGCATCCACTAAATCCATTTATGAGATGACTAAGTTATGGGGAGGTCCTAGATTAAATATCATTATTAGCTTGAATATGGATGGCCCTTCGATATCTACGACTTTAAGGAAAGTTAGAAAATCATTGACATATATCCTAGGGGAGCATGAGTACGTTTTTTAGGAAATCAGAAAATTTTATGCTTCCTATAAAGCTAAAAATGGTATAGAGGGTCCAATTCTCATATGCTTTGCTAAATATGAAACTGTTGTGAAAAAATATGCCAGGTGGGTAGCAAAAAATGATGCATTAGTGGGTTTTTGTGGTAATAAAGAAGAACATAAGTGCTAATCACATTTCTTGGTGACAGTTGGTGAGGGAGCTGCAGGCTATGAGATTATCACAGGTTCCTTCAAGAATTGTGTGATTGGCCATTATGCACGTGTTGTTATTGAAAACCCTTTTCATGAGAATATTCCTCATTTGGTTGTGGTTGTTCTTCCAACATGAAAAAATTTTGATGCAAATTTTTTCCATCAACAAAGGGAAAAAATAGAAGACCTATGGAAGAAATATGTGGAACATTTTTTAGGACATATTATTGGTCGTTCCTTGGATGGGGATAGTAGGAGAAGGATGCTTATGTTGAAGGATTATTACTCAATGACATGAATGAGATATCAAATTCCTTGGGAAGGGTGGAGGCTAACTTGGTTGTATGACTACTTTAAAGTAACATGACTTCGTGACCAGGATTACATCCACAATGGAGAAAATATAGTGAATCCTTTGTTTAATGCTCAACTATATTTTATTGTTGGACATTAGTTGATTAGTTTTAACCATGTAAGAATGGTCTATAAGAATTTTAAAGTGGATTAACACAAGCTTAAAATTGAGGGTATAAAGAAGGTTGATTGCCAAAACTGGGGTTCAGCACAACACATTGCTTCAAGGCATGTCCAGAGGTGATTGAAGGAAATGAGAAGTACAAGTAGTAGGATAGAGAGGAGATCAGGTACATAGACCTATCTAGCAATCATTGCTAACTATATTGATATTTGTTTGTCTCCTAGTTTGACTCATTGGGAAAGAGTGTGAAATTATTCAACAGTCCATCATTTATTCACATTATGGCTATGCTCGGTCAAAGAAAAAGAAATTAATAATTTCAACATTAATTTCATTAGCAAAGAGGCATATCAGGATGTGAAAATTTCTTGCCACTTTTCGGTTTTGTTGATGAGATTATATCATGATCAATACTCTAACTTTCCACATGCATTGCACCTGACTGAGTCAGATGTATGTGAGAACTTCTTTAGAAAATTTGGTGGCATGGTTGGATTAGAGATGACATATGATTTCACTGACATACTTCATGCTATTGGAACCCTTAATAGATTTGCTGAAGAAAAATTGAATCATCAAGGGCTTCATTTCAATAAATCTCATAAGAAACAAATGAGTATCTGGAATAAATTGCATCAACAAACAATAGAGGAAGGTGATGTCTTCTCACAATATGATTCAATATCCACATATATAAAACTATAGAAGCTATCAATATAGGATTGCAGGACGCACAGGGAATTTTACTAGGTCTTGGAATGCAACCAGAAAGACACACAGAAGATTCTTGACAGTTTAAGCCATGGATAGATGTCACATGCCCCAATTTCACAAAATAATATTATCTTATTTTGATTTTATTCCAAGACATTATGTTAAATTTAATGCTAAGTTGTAACTGATGACTCAGCAGAGTCAAGGATGTGGAATGTAATTCTGAATATTTAAATTTTAAATAAATAAAAGTGGAGACAACGGATTGGGAAAGTTGTTAAAAAGAGTGTTACTGGTCGATTTGGTGGAGGAGACTAGGTGGAGAGAAAATAGACAAGTGGTAGCATCCTCAGACAATTTCAATGTTGTAGGTGGAAACCTCCCTACATTTGGGTTCATGATCCCCTGAGAAAGTGGGATCAGAGCACGTGGCTCAATTAATGACAACTAACCCAAAAAGACCTAGGAAATATTAATAAAAAACCCCATTAAAGAGAGCTGATGCTGCTCATTCCAGGAGAAGAATCATTTAGGTGAATGCACTTCAAGGAATTCATTGGGAAGGGAATTTTTGAGGAAGGTGTTTGAGGGGTAAACTGCAGGAAATTGATCTAGTACAGCTTTCCAGCTGAAAGATCTTGCTGCAGTGTGCAGAGTTGGTATTAAGTCTTTGGACTAGTACTTTTTTGTTTGCTTTACCTAGTCCCATCCAAGGAGACTAGGGAAAGGCTTGGGCACCCTAAGAAGTCGTTGTTTGAGTGCTCTCTAGGAGTTGGTAGGGAGGAACGGCCTCCCAACGTTGTTGTCATCCAGTTTTAAAAACAGGTTCTACTATCTTTTAATTTCTATATTAAAGTTTATATCTATGTATGAACAAATAATGAATGATTTATATGTTATGTATTGAACTGCTAAGCTTGAAATCTTTTAGTTGTTTGAGATGTTGAATTTGTTCTTTAATGAAAAATAATCCTACCTATGTTTTTCCCCATCTGGAGTAATCCAGATTGTACTCTAGCACAGGTAGTTTGTTTAAAATGAATGAAGTATGATAGGAATATGAAATGAATAGAGTACTTATGTTTTTCACAGTATTGAAATGTTTTGTTTTAGTAGATAGTTGTTTTTCTAGAAAGAATATTAATCTGTTTTGTAGAGTTGTTGTTAGAACTAGACTGTGTACTTAGAATATCAGAAAAAGAATAGAATCATATTATTTTACTAATAGCAGTAGATTCAAGTATGTAATTCATTCTTTTACAAAGTATCTTCTTGTATAAACTATACATCTACACTGAAACAAAAGAAGTAGAAATAGCAGTTGAATGCTTATTATTATGTTAAGTCAAGATGTAAATATAATTATGTTAGTTTACTTCCTTTCCTAATGTTAATATTTATTTTACCTGCAACAATTTGAACTCTAAGTAAGTATTGGTAACCTAATTAAGTTTTGAAGATAAACTAATTTAAGATAAGGAATATAATAAATGAGAACTTAATAACTCTTACAGTATTCTTTCTCTTAGAGTAAAAATAACTAAAAGACAGCAGTAACCTATACATAAAATATTATTAATAAGGAACTGTCCTTACACACTTACAGACGAGTTAGATGTAAGGAG